>JAODAL010063212.1:0-19357 GCA_025379985.1 Phyllomedusa bahiana
TGTTCTATGGATGATGTGTCTAAAAATTGGTTGTACTGTGCCCACATAATATTGCTATACAGGGAGCAAATATCACCATACTGTTACTGACCAAAACAAGATTGATATTATCAATGATACCACAACACTATGACCACATATCACCACCGCACAGCGACTGAATAATACCACCTTACTATTCCTGAGTATGAACCATTACACTACCACCAATATTTCTGCCCCACAGTGATCATATGGGGATAGATACCAGTTATAAACAGGCTCTGCAGACATAAGTGATTACAGAGCAGTTACATCCAGTGACTCACAGGTGACGTCTTCTCTGATGGGAGTCATTCTCTTTCCCTTTCTCTATTTGTTCCAGATCGCCATCTTAGCCTCCTCACTTTTCCACCACTTCTCCAGCTGTTAGCACCCCTTTACAAACTCCCTATGGAGTGATAGATGGAATTGGGGTTGTATAGGGCGATAGGCGGTGGTTAGGGGGTTATAGAGTGTTAGGTGAGAGTTGTATTTTGTCTTGGCAGGGGTGAGATAGGAGGTACAGCCACAACTTACAGGCACAATATCCTGGAGGGAAGACAGAGGACCAACCCTCCGGAGATTGTGCTGCGGCTGTGGCCCATACTCCATCCCTTGCATCCTCTGATGAGCAGCCATGACCTTCATGGGTCAGACCAGCATTGAATCTATTTCTTTAGTAAAATGGTCAATGAGGGCTGGTGTCTGGGAGTGTTTATTTAAATAAATTGTTTTTTTTTTTACTTTTGTTTCTGGGGGGATTTTTTTTACCATTTTATTCCAGTGTTAGTAAGGAGGTATCTGACAGACGCCTCTCCATTACTATTGATCAGGCTAGGTATCAGCAGTGTTTTTCATCACTACAAGGCTGACACTAACCCCCTGTTACTATTACCCCATTATCTAATGCACCAGGGGTACTGGGAAAAGCCAGGTTACCATCAGAAGGGAGATGATTTAACATGATGGTCTGCTTCTGGAGTGGTTTCAGGTTTCTATTCTTAGGATGGGAAAAGATGATTATTCATGGACCTTCACATTGTTACCATATCAGTCTTCATCTGCTGGTTTTACTTTGGCTGGTTAAAAATGAGGGGATGCCACGTCATTTTGTTTTTAAATCTTTTAGTAACAATCTAAAAATTATTTTTTTTAAAAAAACTATATATGGGGTTCCACCTATTTTTCATAACTAGCCAAGGTAAAAACCACAGCTGCAGTCTGATGCTATCAGGATGAGAATTTCCCTGGATATTGACACCCTCCCAACTGAAAAACACAAGTACTAACACATTAACACTGGAAAAAAAAGAAAAAAACCACACAGAGATACAAAAAAGAACTATATAAATTAACACTCCCGACACCAGTCCTTGTTGACCATTTTATTAAAGATGCAACCCTGGTCTGATGTAGTCCAGTGAATCTGTTGTAGTTCAAAATGGAAACCTGTAAAAAAAAACCAAAAAAAAAACAGAAACCCTACAGGAGGGGCATCACCCAGCTTTCCTGGATGCTGAGTAGCCATTTCAGCGCCCTAAACTGGATGGATGTCTTTCTTTGTTCAGTCTTATAAACTATGTAACTATGTATGTAACCATACTTCCAAATGCCGGGGGCCCCTATGCTTATGGGGCCCGTGGGCAACTGCCTAATTAGCCCAATAGACAAGGCTACCTACGTGGGGACCCACCTACCTAGAGTCTAGCAACCTACCTACCTTGGGCATACCCACCAACCTGCTTGGGGCCTACCTATCTACCTAGTGTCTACCTACCTGGGGCCTTGCCCGTTTGTCTACCTATGGCTTGCCTGCTTACCTAACTGGGGCCTTGCTTGCCTACCCACCTACCTGAAGCCCCTAATTTAGGGAACTACTTATCTAAAAGGCAGGTCTACCAATCTGTGGGGCCATATTTAGTATTCATGTTGCCCTAGGCATTGTAGATAGCCGTCAGCCAAATGCTTAATAGTGTTTCTGTATTTTACAGGTTTCCCCTATGGATTACATTGGTCAAGTGTTGGATCCATTTCATTAATAAAATGGTCAGCGAGGGAAATTGTCGTTTATTTAAATAAAGTGTTTTTGTGTTGTTTAAGTGCATTTTTTACCACTATTTTTACAGTGTTAGTAAAAGAGGTCTCTGAAAGACATCTCTCTATTACTAGTGCTGTGGCTTGGTGTCAGCCAGCTCTATTTTATTGTCACCCCAAGGCTGACACCAAGCCCCCGCACTAATATTATAGAGGTGTCTGTCAAACATCTCTATTACTAACACTGGAAATAAACGGTAGAAATCACACTGACACAACACAAAAAACACTTTATTTAAATAAACTCTCCCGACACCGGCCCTCCGTGACCATTTTATTGAAGAAATGGATCAAACACTGGTTCAATAAATCCATCATAATCCAAGGGGGAAATCTGTAGAAAAAACAGAAACACTACAAAAAGCATGACAGCACTGAACTCCATCCCCTGAGGACCATGCATCATACCTGCGGCTGATCTTCTGGGTGCAGGGAAGGAGTTCAAACCACAAAATATGATTCTGAGAGGTACAGGTCATAGCCGTAGAACAATCTCCAGGGGGTTAGTCCTCTGTTGCTACCCACCATTCTAGGAATCTGTGCCTCTAAGCTGTGGCCTGTACCCCCTCTCACACTCCTGGGAAGTTTGTACAGAGTTGGGAGAAGGTAAAGAGGTGCTGGAAAAGTTAGGATTCTAAGATATTTGTGACCAAATCTGCAGGGACGAGTGTTGGCCGGGAAAAGACATCATAGTCACCATTGGTTTGGACCAATGGAGAAGGAAAGGGAATGTGAATGACTCATCAGAGAAACATCACCTGTGCTTGAACTGAAATCACTTATATGTGTGCAAAGTGTATTGGTTTATATTCAGTAACAGTGTGGAGGTATTATTCAGTCACTATGTGGTGGTGATATGTGGTCATGGTATTGAGGTATTAGTCACTATGTGGTAGTGATATGTGGTCATGAGGTGGAGGTTTTATTCAGTCACTATGTGGTAGTGATATGTTGTCATGGTGTGGAGGTTTTATTCAGTCACTATGTGGCGGTGATATGTGGTCATGGTGTGGCCGTATTTGGTCTTAGTGGAATTATTGGTAAAATTGGCCTTGGGATTCTGGTTTTGTAAAATTATTTGGAAACTGTACGACTATTATTTAGTAGTTTTATATTCAATACTTTGTGCTATAGCTTTTGATATATTTTTATTTATATAACATGTATCATTTGGGTGCCGGGGGAGACAAGTTAGTGTGATGATGTCATCACACCAGTCTGTATAATTTGAAGCAAGACTGGGCGGGGAGGCCCAGCGTGCTCCTGAAATCAGCTCTTCTGCTGGGCTCGAGGCACCCCAGTCCGATACTGTGTATGGCAACATCTTATTTTCCAGCGACCGTGGCACAAAGCAGGGTGGGTGCTCCGAGAACCCCTGTTCTGGAGGTAGGTAGGTAGGTCCCAAAAGGTGGATATGCCATAAATGTGTGCAGATAATACCCCTTTAAGATACATAACAATATGAAAATAGAGTCAGGTAGTGAGAAGGATGTCAAATTCCCAATAGCTTTGTTACTAGCCCATCAGAAGATTATAGACTGTTTTATGACTTCATTCTAAGTATACTTACCATGTGTGTCCCATGTACACTGTCATAAAAGACATTCCTGGATCTTGCTGATGAGATGTACATGAAACATCAGGGAATTTGCAATTCCTCTGGGAGTTCCTGCTCTACTTCTGGATAGTATTCATTTATGAAGTCTGTCCACTTCTGCTTTCGCTGTGATTAAATATTCTCTGACATTAGGTGCAAGTTCCCAACCTCTTGTAAACTTTCAGTTTATTGAGTTTAGTTTTTTTCATTCAGGCAATATATTAAGCCGGACCATTTAACATGTTTTGCCAAACACATGCCTAAGTTGTCCGCAGATATATCATAGCTGCATGCGTCTGCCATTGAATCCGATATACGTTACGTTTTGTAAACAGTTTTCAATGCAGTTGAGACAAATATATGTCAAAGACAAAATATAAAGCCATACCTATGGCTAATAGTAGTTTATGGCAACATAACATAGAAGACTGATTGCAGAAAAAGACAACATAGCCTTTGTATTGTTTTCTTTGTATCTTTATCTTAGTATAGTAACGTGTATCCTAGGCCGCTTACATTCACTAACCACAGCTGCTGGAATTTTGTTCCGGGCATCCACTACTATTTCTGCAAAGTATTTCTTCGTGACATTTCTTCTGGTCCCCTCCCCCTTCCGCCCTCCCTCTACCTCCACACCTGAAATTATGTCAAATTGTGCCCCTTATTAAAGACACTTCCCTGCAGAATCTTATTCACACCTTCGGTCATGTGCCCCCTCTCTCTTCTGTTTGCCATTTCATACAAAGTTCTTGAAAGGGGTTTTAACACCAATAAAATGTATCACCTATCCAGGGGCATAACTAGAGAAGCCTGGGCCCTAAAGCAAACTTTTGGATGAGTTATAGGGGCCAATAAATAGGCAGGCAAAGCTATAGGGGCAAATATACAGGCAGGAAGAGCTATAGGGGCGAATATATAGGCAGGCAGGGCATTGGGGCAAATATATAGGCAGGCGGGGGCTTCATTATTATTAAAAAAAATAAGAAACCACTCACTCACCTGTCTCTCGCTCCCTCAATGTGACAGCGCAGCCGGCCGGCCAGTCCGTGCTTGGCGCGGGCCGCGCGATGATATGACGTCATCGCGCAGCCCACATCAGCACTGTGGGCCGGCGCAGGCTGATTAGCAGAGCGGAGGCGCTCTGCTAATACCAGCCAGTCCTGCCTCTGAGCGCTCGGGCCAGAGGGCCCGGGCGTTCAGAGGTAGGAAGCGCCGGGCCCCACAGCTCTGCGTCCGCTGGCAGTGAACTAGTAAGTTCCCTGCCGGCGGGCGCAGGAGCCGAACCACCAGGGTAGCAGACGTGGTAGCGGCTGCCCCCCGGGCCACAGGCCCCCTAAGAGCACGGGCCCCAGGGCAGCTGCTACGTCTTCTACCCCGGTAGTTACGCCCCTGCACCTATCCACAGGATAGGTGATGAATGATCTGGGCAGGAGATAAATGTCATTGGTGACACAATCCCTTTAAAGGGGTATTCTCACCACAGTGATCAGTTTTAAACATGTAAGCAAAAGTAAATAAAGTCTATTACCAAATACATTGCTGCGGTGATTTTGCTTCCTTTTAGAGTTAAAGCAGTTCTCATCTCCTTACCAACCACCGCTCTCTGCTCTAGCATCCCTGGCTAGAATGGTGACATCACTCCCTGATGTGTCTTATCGGCAGACAGAAGCTTATTTATGTTTCTTACAGACAAACTTTAACCCTTTAGAGCTCTGTAGCCTTGTGCTCTGCTGTTTTATACCTTTAATTGCCAATGTCCCTCTAACAGGCTCAGCTAGGAATAGCAGAATGAAAATGTCACTCACTGTGGTAGAACCACCCACAGCCTCAACAGGAAGTGGGAGCCCAAAGCTGACTGTGAAGAACAGATGCTAAAACTCCCTTTCAAAAGTTGGCAAGTATGCGCATACCATCTAAATTGTAAACGGTTGCATGCTGGTGTTATATAAATAAAGATTATTATTATTATTATTTAACCATTTCCTGACTGGTCCATTTACCCCCCAAGGCAAATTTTTCTTATTGTCTTAGTACATGCAGGTTTGAGTACATTTGGTTATACTATTTATTTTTTGGCTTTTTTTCTGTGATATGTTAGACTTTATTTTTACGTAATTTGTACATTAGATTTATATATATACAAACACACAGGGCCGCCGATAGGGCAGTACAGCCAGTACTGCTGTACGGGGCCCTGACTGAAATGAGAAGCAAGGGGGGCCCCGCTGATGCCCGCAGCAGCTGCCACCCTCGTTTCACAAGTTCAGTAAAATGAACAAAAGTATGGCTCCTGCGTTGTGTCGGGCCGGGCCCCGGCGCCGGCGGTGTGTAGGGCCGGGCCCCGGCTCCTGCGTTGTGTCGGGCCGGGCCCCGGCTCCTGCGTTGTGTCGGGCCGGGCCCCGGCTCCTGCGCTGTGTCGGGCCGGGCCCCGGCTCCTGTGCTGTGTCGGGCCGGGCCCCGGCTCCTGCGCTGTGTCGGGCCGGGCCCCGGCTCCTGCTGTGTTTCGGGCCGGGCCCCGGCTCCTGTTCTGTGGGAGAGAGGGCTCCGCTCCCTGTACTGACAGTGCAGGAGAAATCCCTGCAGGCCCCGCCCCCAGCCAGCATCAGGAGCAGCAGAGAGCGTGGCTGGCTGAATAGGATGACAGCCTTCTAGGAGCCTGATCCCCAGGAAGGCTGACACAGCTCCACTGCAGGTCCCTAACATCTACACACAGGTCAGTGTTGCAATGTTCTTTGCCTGAATTTTTGCTGCAAAAGTAGTGCAGTTTTGCTGTGATTTGCGCAAAATTGCGGCAAAAAGTACGCCAGTTTGCTGCGATTTGCGCAACATCGCGGCAAAATAGCGCTATTTTTGCTACATTTTGGGAAATGATGGCAAGATTGCACCTTTTTTGTCACAATTTCTGAAAAATTGTGACAAAATTGCAAAATTTTTTGCAATTTAAAAAAACTAATAATGCCATCTTGTTTGAAGATACATAAATACTCAGACTGTCTCCATAAATGATGGCATTATTACTGTTTTGCTGTGATTCATATTAAATGGCGCCATTTTGCTATCTTTTCCCAAAACTATACTTAGGTGTATGTATGATTACGTTTACATGTGTATGTATAGTTTTGTATATACAGTTTGTGTGTTCTTAGGAGTGTGTATGTGTGGTTATGTATGTGTTCGTTTCTAGGTGTGTAATTATTGGTATGTACATGTGTGTATATATGATTATGTAGGTGTGTGTATGTATGGTTATGTGTATACAGTATGTGTATGTATAGTTATGTGTGTTCTTAGGTGTGTGTAGATATGCTTATGTATATATGCATACAAATGTTGCCCACTCCATCTGTATCGGAAACCTGGCTGTGCTTCTGCTACCATGGCCAGAATTGGAGTTAGCTACATGCTGTGGCATATTTTACTAGTAATTATGTGTTCGAGTACCCGAAAGAAATTAGAAAATTTTAAAAAAGATTATAAGATCAAACAACCCCTTCCTTATTTATCATTGAAAAGAATAAAAAAATGATACATTGGTATTTCTATCTGTAAAAGTCCTGTATCGTAAAATGTATTGTTATTTATTAAAATCACTACAATAAGGAAAAGGAAAAAAAAGGCAGAGTTGTGTTTTTTGTTCACCTTACTTTGCTAATAAATTGGTATAAAAGGGATTCAAATTTGTATGTACCCCAAATTTTTGCCAGTAGAAAACTACTGCTTGCCCTAAAAAATATAGCCCTAAAAAAGGTTTTCGTTAAAAAAATGGCCATGCAAAGCAAATAATAATTTAAAAAAAAGTAGTAAAACATAACAAAAACTATTTTTGTTTGTTAACGGTGGCATTTGTTAACGGTGACCTGCAGCATAAAAATAACACATCATTTATACTTCAGAGAAGTCCCAAAAATAAATTTAAAAGACATTGCTGCAACTGTGTGGAGGTTTTTTATAATATTCACAAATATCTTTTTTTTTCTGTTGGGAGGAGGGGGCCCAGACTTTTTGGCTGTACGGGGCCCTGAAATTTCTGATGGCGGCCCTGCAAACACACAATGGAAACATTTTTAGAAAAGTAAAAAAGTCTGTTTTTTACATTTTTTATTTCATTTTTATTTAACAGCAAAAGTGGCGCTGAAGTACATTGTGTAATTGTGTCACTTTTTCATCATGGATTTTTCAATATAGATGATAAAAAGCTTCTGGGTCATCCGGGGGAAAAGCTAAAAGTTGAGGTTTGGACTGTTAATTTTTTTTATTATTATTTTTTTATTGTCTGTGTGTGTTTTTATTATTATTTTATTTTATTTTATATGAGGTCAGAAAAAGACCCCGGGGGGGGCATTTTTACATCACTTATTTATTTTTTGTTTTTTTCTGATTTCCTCTGTAACTGGGGCTGGTATATTAACCCCAGTTACAGGGGGGAAAAAAAACTGTATTTACTACAGCGCTGATCTAGGTTTGATAAGAACCAGAAGCATCTGTAACTACCGATCCCAGGTAGTCATGTGATTGCAGGCGCCAGGATACAGAAAGCCAGGACATAGTCTGTATATAGAGCAATTGGGCTTTGGACAGTAATAAACCCTCGCTGTCTTCTCAGTGGAGAGCCAGTTATTGCCGACAGCCAGCTCTTCACCTGTGCAGCTGGACAATTAGGGCGAAATGAAGTCTGGCGTCTTTTCAGCCCGACATCTAGCGCAGCCCCGTTCGCTATGTAATGCGCCTGATTTGGGGGGGCATGTAGGAGGCGAGGCGCACTAGAACTGTACGAGGCTTTAGATTTATAGCTTCAGTATGGAAAATCTAGGTGCATTACTGCTGAAACAGGTATACCACTTTCAAAGTGGTTTACCTGCGCCTGCCTTTATTACTAGCAAGCTTTTTTTACTTATCTAAACTGTTTGGAAAGTGAGTAATCAATTAGTGTGTTTGTAATCCACAAGTCATTGATTACTTACTTGAAACACCTTTCTGAACAATTTAGACAACTGAAAGAAGCTTGCTGGTAATAAAGGCAGTTTAATTGGAGCGCAGTTAAAACTGCACCAAAACTGCGCCGTGTGAAAGCCCTTTTACAAGATAGTTTTCATTTATATATGTATTCACAATATTTGTACATGTTTCCCAGTGGATTTCTGTGAATTACCCCCTTAACAAGCCATGAATACATCCAAAGTTCGCTAAAGGGGCTTTGTAGCGGGATTGCAGCTAATACCTGGCGGTTGCAGCTCGGGATGGTGCCGCCACCATCCCACGCTATTTAAAGGGAACCTACCACATAGATTATGCCCCCTTGCTGAGGACAGCAAAAGCTAATGTCAGACCTGCTGTTTCCTGCGCTGTGTCCCTTAGTCTGTAAGATGCTGTCGTTTTAGAGTATTTAGTGATCAAATCTGCAGTTTTCAGCCGGAAAAGAGTCATGAAAATAGTCTGGTTTTTTTTAAATACCCCACCCACCTGAGGCTAGCTCCGTCCACCTCATCTGATAAACCTATTACTTTGAATAGGTAGAAATGTAAGTCGGTCACCGAGGCAGGCTTACTGGAATACAGCAAAGTCATGGACGAAGAACATGACTCCAACAACAATTCAACAACAGTTTGATTTACTGAACATACTGGAAAAGTATGACGAACAATTGCCCCAAACACTTGTGTACAAAAATACGTACCCGGGGCCCCTGTGCTGCACAGTGCGCCGCCCGGATTGTATCCTCCGGATGACTGATAACTTTACCTACCCGTGGGGTTCGGAAAGGCCGAGCACCCCTTACCTTAATACCATGCAAACAAACGGGAACAATTGTGTGTGGTGCCATTCACGGGCACGCTCGCAGTGCAGCACAGCAGCTTACAACTTAACTGAAATTTCACGCTTCCCTCCCAAATGCATATGTGGTACAAACTCTCTCACAGGCGAACAGGTTGCGTGAATATCGGTGTGAAAACAAACTCTCTTTAGAGTCCTGAACAGGAAGGCATACTTGAGAAACACCCTTTTGCCCTGTAACCGAACCTGAGCTAACTGATCTAACAACAGGCCTTCTCACAGTCCTGAGCTAGTAGGTGTGCACACATCTAACGTAGGTACCTCTCGTTGGCCAGCAGTTCCTACTCTTAGGTGCAGATACCTCCTGATGGGGCCGATATTCCGGATACAATTGCTCCTCTCAGTCTTTGCAAAGTTTCCTTTTTGGACGGGAGCTCTCTCAGACAACAGCGTCTGTGTCGACAGTCAGGCTCTCCTTTCTCTCTGAAGTAACTCAGTCCAGAGCCTGGCAAATTCGGAGAAAGCTGGATTGGTCCTCGCTCAGTTTCTTTCCTCTCCTGGTCTCTTAGAGGCTTCTCCACAGCTTCTTTTTAAAATGGCCGCAGTCTTGTGACAGTTGCAACATGTCTCTCATTTTCTCAGAAATTGGAAATAGAGGCAGCTTGTGGCCAAACACCAGAATACAACGGAACACTTTACAAATGTCACACATAGGATCTTACTTAGTAACCACAGTGAGGCAGGTCCACTATCCCACAGAAACATGTGAATAACTGTCAGTGGGCAGGGCTAGCCTTTGGTGGGCGGGGTTAACACTTGCTCATGAATTAAGACTTGAACATTAAATGCTCTAAAACTGCTGCATCTTACAGAATAACGGACACAGCGCTTGAAACAGCAGATCTGTCACTAGCTTGTGCTGTGCTCAGCAGTGATGGCATAATCTACGTGACAGGTTCCCTTTAACACTTTAGACACTATGGAAAACATGGCTGCGGCATCTAGATGAATTAGAAAAGGTACCGCGTACCGTTCCTCACTCCGATCGGAGCCGCCACAGTGAAATCACAGTGTTACAATCAGTTTAACATGACATCTGGAAGCCTTGTGAATGCTTCCATCGCTGCCATGTTTTCTGTTTTACTACTTCCTGCCCCACGCAGGAAGTAGTAAAACCACCATCTTTGAACACCCTAATGCATTGTATTGGGGGGCTATAACCTACAGGGGGCCATATAACCTACAATGGGCTATATTCTACAGGGGGGCATATAACCATCAAGGGGCTATATTCTATGGGGGGGCATATAACCTACAGGGGGTCTATAACCTACAGGGGCCATATATCCTACAGGGGGGCTTATAACCTACAGGGTCCATATAACCTACAGGGGAACCTATAACATACAGGGGGCCTATAACCTACAGGGGGCTGTAAACCTACCTACAGGGGGCAAAATATCTACCTACAGGGGGACCTATAACCTACAGGGGGCCTATAAGCTACAGGGAACTATAAACCTACCTACAGGAGGCAGAATAGCTACCTACAGTGGGCCTTTATACCTACCTACTGGGGTCTAGATACCTACTTGCTTAATGGTGGGCAACATTACTACTTATTTACCTAATGGGGGTTCGCATACCAGATGTAGAAATCGGTAGCGAAGTGCTGATAAAGTGAGGATTGTAAGATGTTTGTGTGGTAAAAGCTGCAGGGACAAGCTGCGGCCGGGAGAAGCCATCATGGAGGTCTGGGCTAGATGGAGAAGAAAAGGGAAAAAGAGTGATTCAGAGAATGACTCATTAGATAAGACGTCTCCTGTGAGTCCCTGGATGTCAGTGTTTTTTTTGTGTCTCTGTTAGATCAGTGCTGAAGTTACTGTCATGTGATGGTGACCTGAGTTGGTCTCTGACCACTATGCGATCTTTATATGGCGGTATTGTAGTTTATACCTGAGTTGGTGTCTCTATATGTTGGTGTCGTAGCTTATACCTGAGCTGGTGTCTGAACTCTATGTGGTCTCTATATGTTGGTGTCGTAGGTTATACCTGAGCTGGTGTCTGACCTCTATGTGGTCTCTATATGTTGGTGTCGTAGGTTATACCTGAGCTGGTGTCTGACCTCTATGTGGTCTCTATATGATGGTGTTGTAGGTTATAAGTTTGTTATCGATAATGTATATATTTGTTCCTGTGAATAGTTGTGTTTTCTGGGGGACCCAGTGCACAGTTCTGCCCAGGAGACGATAATGCTGTTAAGAAGGACCTGGGTGGAGCTACATCTTTGGATATATTATATTTGGCTTAAGTGCCAGGGAAATATAGAGAATGAATAGAGTTCCATTGACCATATTAGCCATATGCCAAAAGAGTGTTCCTCAGTATACCTTTTTGTTCAGGGTATGGAAGAGTACAGTAAATTACACCAAAGAAGGATGTTAAAAGGGTCAACTGCCTAAAGGTGTCCTTCCACTGATGTTTGGACTGGCTTACAGGGGAATAATTTCAACCTCTGCGGGGCCCCTGAACTTGGCGAGCAGCTGGGAATGGTGGTCCCATGGAAGTTCTGGATCTGCTTTTCCAGGAAAAAGGCAGAGAAAAAGAGGCAGAAAGCAAGAGTCATGTGCAGTAGCTATAGGATAGAACCAAGAATAAACTCCACTGGTGAGTACCAAAAATCAACGTCACTGGTGGTCCCCAAGAATAAACTAAACTGTTGGCCCCAGGTACACCAGTCCAACACTGTCTCCACTACCCAGTTTAGCTTTCTCACACACTACCAGTTGAAGATAGGAGCTTGAAAGGATTTAATATGTAAAAAAGATGATACTTATGCAGCATTTACATCTATTTTTTTTACTAGGGAATGAGCTCCAGTCTCCTTGCACACAGCTCTTTGGTCCTGTTGTTCTGCATGGCTACTACAAATCAAGTGTCAAGCATGCATTTTTACAACCTTAGAGTAGTACACCTCTGGCGCCGCTGGTCACCAGGTTCAATAAGCAAATGATGTATTCTATATGCTGAACAATGTTTCTCTAGATGTAAGGATATGTTCACATGGCCAGGTGTTTTTTTCTAAAATGCTCTGTGCCGGCTCTCATAGACATTCACTTTCCCTGGTGCGTAAGTGCAGGGAAGAAGTGACACGTCGCTTCTTTCTCCCGGGGCATACTATGCATCAGGGAGAGTGACAGGTAATCATAGCTCTCAGTGAGCGCTATCAATTACCATGTTTGGGGTCTATACTTAGGGCATATTGCAGCGCAATTATGCTCTGAAATACGGACCGCAAATAAGAGAAGTGAACATACCATTAGGGTAAGTTGGCCATGCTTTTATAACAGGGGTCCCCAACTCCAGTCCTCAAGGCTCACCAACAGGTCCTGTGTTTCTAGCTTATGTTGCACAGGTGATATTCATAGTTGCCAACTTTTGAAAATGAAAAAGCAGGAGATTTTAGTGGGCGGCGCGCGTAGCCAGGTAAGTGCACCCTCTGTTTGCCAGGTATATGCCCCCATTCGTAGCCAGGAAGATGCCCATTTTGCCAGGTAGATGCCCCCATTTTCCCAGGTAATGTCCCCTCTTTTGCCAGGTAGTGCCCCCTTTGTTTCCAGGTAGATGCCCCCTCTGTTGCCAGGTACTGCCCCCATTGTTTGCCAGGTAGTGCCCCCATTGTTGCCAGGTAGTGCCCCCTTGTTGCCAGGTAGATGCCCCCATTTTTTGCCAGGTAGATGTCCCCTATGTTGCCAGGAAGAGCCCCCATTGTTGCCAGGTAGAGGTCCCCTCTGTTGCCAGGTAGTGCCCCCATTGTTGCCAGGTAGATGCCCCCATTGTTGCCAGGTAGATGTCCCCTCTGTTGCCAGGTAGTGCCCCCTCTGTTGCCAGGTAGTGCCCCCACAGTTGCCAGGGAGTTGCCCCATCTGTTGCCAGGTAGATGTCCCCATATGTTTCCAGGTAGTGCCCCCATTGTTGCCAGGCAGAGCCCCCCATATAGCTAATAAAAATGGAAATAATAAAATCCACTTACCTCCAGTAGGGCTCCTGCAGCACGGCCGCTCCGGACGATTTCCTCAGCGGCGCAGGGGGAAGTGAGAGCAGCCGCGCGTCACTCCCCTGCAGCCGCGCGTCACTTCCCCTGCGCCGCTGACCTGTATGTGCGGCGCACACACCGGCGCCAGACATACAGGGGGGGAGGGAGGAGGGGAACGATCCCTCCTGCTTCCTCCCTGCACAGCGAGACTCCGGGCGGGTGAAGCGGGCGCAGCGGCCGCTTCACCCGCCTTTAGGAGCGGCCCGGCGGCGCCAGAGTAGCGCCCACCGCTACTCTGTCGCCGCGGCCATTTAAAGGACCCCCGCCGCCTGCTGGCGGCGGGAGGAATGCCAGCTCCCCCGGGAGGGCGGGAGGGGACCCCAAATAGCGGGACCCCCCCGCCAAAAACGGGAGAGTTGGCAAGTATGGTGATATTAGTGTCAGTGCATTCTTGAGGACTGGTGGGCCTTGAGGACTGGAGTTTGGAAATACTGCTTTATAAGATGCAGTTAATGTAGAGGGGATTTACTGTATTATAAAATAGATTGACTTATTGACTATTCTTATTCTGTCTATTGGATATTTGCTACATTATTACTAAAGGGGAATTTGCCACTTTGCAAAATCCCTTCTGAGGCCACTTGCACAGCTTTCCCTTGTTTATGTCTATGGGAGTTCTGAATATATCCAAGCATCATGGCCATCTCCCTGAGGTTAGCTTGTAGTGAAGTATAAAGAAGTAGCAAAACCCCTTTAATGATTCATTTTTACATAATAGTCATTACTAAGTTATAAATATGCCTATTTATTGTGAAAAAATATTCAAGTGACAAAACCACATTCACTATGCTGGAATGCAGCAAGTGCTTTTAGGCATGACACCTCTCGGGCCTCCTGCTGGACCCTCCTCTGCATTTGTGATCTTGAGCCAGTAATACAGCTAAGGCCCCAAACTTGGCATGTCTACAAATGCTCTTTGTGGGGTTTATGCACCTTTTGTAGTTTCACAGAATGGATTAAAACCTCAAGGACTGGATGCCTTAGGAGATTGAACGTACAGTACATCCAGATCCCTTTCTCACATAGGATTGGGGGCACAGAACTGCTAACAATGAATAGTTCAAGGGATTGTAGGAGAACGGCTACAGCTGCTTTGGGATTACAAAGCACGGTACCGATATTCCTATTCTCCTCATGAAGCATATGACAATATAATGCAGAATTACATCAGTTGCTTTATGACAAATTGTGGATTATTTTTTTTTGTGAACATTGACTCCAAATACAACAATGACAAGGACAGCGTAGAACAGTCATTACTCGTACATCTGTTGTCTGTAACTGAACACTGAATTTAGAAAAATATTAAAGGCATAAAAATAGAAAAGATGAAATAAATGAGTCCAAGGCTGTGTTCATACTGCACAAGGCTGCTAGATGTGATTTTAGAGCCCCATACAGCTGCAACATCTGAAACGCCCGCTCATTAGTTCCTATCTTGCCCTATATCAGCAAGTCCCTTTTTTTCTTTGATCCGGGCCCCTAATAGGAGTTCTGCTAATAATGACCGGATGGCGCCCCTGATACTGTGCCTCACAGTATGGGTAGTCTGATGTACTGTATACTTAAGACAGACATAGGGCTGTTCTAAGCTAAATTGCACTCAAGGGGGGGGAGAAAAAAATCCCTCCCATCTCCACAAATTAATATGTTGTACCACTTCGCAACGCATCACCATAAATCCATTTCTGACTGCTCCCTCTTTAGCCTCCTTTCTGACCAGGCTCCTTTTCCTTACTACATGATAGTTTTAGCACTATAATGCCTTCTCTCACTCTGTAATTCTACAATTTTTTTCACCTTTTCCATGATATGTAAGGTCTTATTTTTAATTAGATTTAAAAAAATAAAAATTATATTATTTTTTTTTTACAGCAAAAGTGGCACTTTGTAAGTGTGTCACTTCCATCATGGACACTCATGAATAGGTGATATAAAGCTTTAGCCCCGGTTCACACGGCTTATTCAAGCCGTAATTGCGAGCCGGATTGCGCTCGCAATTCCGACTTGAATAAGGGGCGGTTGCGGGGGCGCGGCCGGCCGGCCCCATAGACTTACATTATCCACAGCGCATATTGTGCCTGGATAATGTGCATGTCCCTTTCTCCCCGCCCGGCGGATTCGCCGAGCGGTGAGGAGCGACGGAATCCACTGTTCTCTATGAGAACAGTGGATTACCGTAATTACTGCGACTGATTGGCGCCGTACTGAAGCGCAAATCCGGCGCGCAGTACGGCATCAATCTGCGCCGAAATAAGCCGTTGAAACGGCCCCATATAGTCATCAGAGGCTGGGCTCTAATGAGCACTGACAGTAACATGACCACCAGGGCCAGGATACTTAAAGCCAGGAGGCTCCCTGCTAATATGCAACAATCTATAAGATAGGCATGGTAATAACTCATCCCTGCATTCATGCTGTAGGGCTTGACTGCCGCTGGCAATTGTCCCCTCTCGCAGTTGTACACTAACTCTGCAGCTGCGAACTCTGGATGCCCGTCTTTAAATGGCCATGCAAAGTTAGATGCCAACTGCTTGGCTTATAAAGTCAACGGACAGTCAGCATCAGTATGGGCCCTGACTGGGCCCACCTGTCCTCTTACGGTGAGCGGTGCCATCTGGCCGTCGTTCATCACACATAGGGTCCCATGTTTAAAATAAAACAAAAAAAACATGCAAAGCATGGCATATGTTTTTTTTACTCCGTCCAGTTCTGTCGAATGTAATAAAAAAGAGAGGGGAGAAAGCGTAATATAGTGTAGAACTGTAATTTCAAACAGTGCAGACAAATGTCTTCTCACCTTTGGTAGTTGTACGACAAAGAGGTACAAGACTCAGGAAGTGACGTGATGAATTAATCCCAAGGACACAGTCAAATCACCTCTCTATTCGAGTTAGAAGAGCAATACAATAAACAAGTAATGGCTATACCAGCTGATGATGAACATTAGCGTGGAGCCTGCAGGAGTGTTCATCATCACGTGACATAACCATTAACTGCGCTATTCCATCAAGAAAACCCCAAAGAATACTACCAGAATGGAAGTCAAAAGGACACATTTTTGGCCTGCATCAGATAATGGAGTCTATGGAAATGTTGACCATATCAGCTGTGAAATATATAAATCACAGACAAAGCTCTGATAAATGTACTGTAACTATATCCGTGTGTTATAGAAGTAGCAAAGTAGATAACATATTTCATCTACACACTGCATCAGCTATGGAGCATAACTTTTCATCACATCATAAATACATTTGTTGTTGCTTTTTTACTTTCTAGTCTTTATTACTGTAACTCCTTACAAAATCTGTCCTGAATGCAACAGCCAGGCCCATCTTTCACTGCACTGGTTTTCCCTTTAAATTTACAAAAAAAAATAAAATTTTTTTCACACTCCCCACATTTGCAGCACCTCGCTCATCCCCCTTTCCCTTACTTAGTTATATATTTCCCTTTAATCCCAAAAAAGACAGCCTTCCATCAATTTCAGCCTTTTGGCCCTTACAGTGTTGACCCAAGGGGAAAAACAAAAACCTGCATGGGGGCAGAAGCCAATTTCGCCCTTTTTTGGGGGAAAAAAAAACCCCTTCCCGACCCCAAATTGGCAATCAGATTAAACCCCTTTGATAAAACGACCCTTCCCCAAAACCCTGGTCACTATAACTTGTTATTTTATTATTATTACACTCTAAAATGCACCCAGCCCCTTTTTGAGCTTTTTTAGTAATTTTCCTTTGATTAGTTCCTCGGGCAAGGTTCCATTCTTACTGCTCTTACAGTTAAAAAACCCCTTTTCTATTTTTTATGTAAAAACTTTTCTTTCCTCTTGGCGTAGGGGACCCCCCTTTGTTCTGGTTTCAGTCCTGGGAAATAAAATAGAATTTGGGGAGAGATTTTTATTTGCCCTTTAAAAATATTTTTACATTTTTTAATATGTCCCCCAAAGCTGTTTTTTTCCTAAAATAGCTAACCCTAATCTTCCAAATTTTTCTGGGTATTGCATTCCCCCTCAGTTCCCTTTTTTTGTTTTTTGTTTCCCACCTTTGAACTTGTGCAAGTTACCAAAGTCTTTTCCCGTGCACTGGTGCCCCCCAAAGGCCACAATATTTCCCTGTGGGTTTTAACCGTGACTTGTATAAAAGAAAAGAAAAAATGTTCTAATCTTGTGCAAATTTTTGCCCCTTTTAATTTCATCCCCAAAAACCCATTTGCCTTGGCAGCTGATGCCCCAATTTTAAATTTTTCTGTCCACCAGGTTTCCCCAAATCCTTTTTCCAGTCCCTTTTTCCCCCCCCCGCGTTTTTCCATTTAACATGTAAATCCCCCTGTGCATAAAACCTTTTCATTTATCTGTGTTAAACCTTTAACCCCCATTTTCTCCCCAGGCCTCCAAATTATGCCCGGGTCCCTTTATGATAAAACATTGTTCTCTATTGTTTGATTCTTTCCCGAGCTTAATGGCGCTTTGACCCAAAAAAAAGATAATGGGTGGGTTGGGGGGCGTATATTAAAACGAAAAAAATAGGTTTTTAAAAATCTTATTTTAAAAATGAGATTAAAATTTAAAACTTTGGGGAAATTTCCTTTTTTCCGAAATTTTGTAAAACAGATTTATTTTGCAAAACAATACAAAAAACAAAAGCATTTTTACGTGCACACTGGGCGGGCCCCCTTTGGCCACTCACACTTATCTAATTTTGGGCTAACGTTTCTAGTTCCCAAAAATCCTTTTTTCTTTCCCTTTTTTTGGAAATTTTCGCCATTTTACTTCAGTGAATTTTCACAAAGTGCGGGGAAAATTTTACACCTGGGGCTTGGAACTCTGGCGCTGGACTATCCCGGGCTAAAAACAGTGGGGTTGTACCATTAAAATTTTGACCCGCCCCCCTGAGCGGTTCTGTCATTTGTTTTACTGGGGGTTTTTGCTTGATTGTTTCTACACGAGGTGGCCCGTCCCCCTCTTATCTTTTTCCCAGCAATCAGAGCTTAGTATAACTTCAAAGACCCCGGGCCGAATTTTGTAACCAAACCCAGGTCGTTTTG
Organism: Phyllomedusa bahiana; assembly: GCA_025379985.1. NCBI lineage: Eukaryota > Metazoa > Chordata > Amphibia > Anura > Hylidae > Phyllomedusa > Phyllomedusa bahiana. The sequence goes on from JAODAL010063212.1 coordinate 18,627, forward strand.
GGGGGTTTACGCACCCGGGGTATGGATACGTCCTGAGGGGTCGCGTGAACTCTAAAACAGAGTTTTTGCGCCGGGTCCGGGGGGGGGGCGGGGGTGTCGCTGGGAAATTTCCCCCGACAATTCCCCCGCGGGCGGCCCCGACCCCGGGGTCCTTTCCGGGGGGTGGGAAAGGGGGGGGCGGTTTAACCCCTTAAAATTTTCGCGGGCCGTCGGGGGCGCAATAACTAAAAGAGCCAGGGGGGGGATCGCTCCTCCTGGTCCCCTGTCACCGGGAGCAGGGGCACGGATTGGGCGATTTGGCAGCTCCTGCCCTTGACAACAGCACGGAAGGCAGGGGAAAAGCCTTCCGGGTTGTCTGGACATCACGATGCCGGCCCGGGGCCCCGTGGGGCATGTCCTGGCAAAGTGACTAGTGTTGAGGATTTTTATCGACAAGGTTTTTTAAATCGGCAAGGTTTTTATGGTGATCGGGAAAATTTCCCCGGGTAAGCGATAATTTGGGGTTTAAAAACTGTGGGTTTATCTATTAAGACGGCCCTTTTTTTGGCGCTTTTTGTAATTTTGTCGGCCCGCCCAAACAGATTACAGAATAGAGCAGGGTTTAGATGTGTGTCGACGTCTTTACTGGGATGTGGGAAGGTTTCGATTGGCTGGAAAAATTTACATTTACCCCGTTTACATAAACCCGTTTCCTGTTTCAGCCTCAGTGTCTCTCGCTTTTATAGGGGGAG
>JAODAL010063213.1:0-19357 GCA_025379985.1 Phyllomedusa bahiana
TCTATACTAAATGGTTTTGGGGGGAAAGGGCCGTCCTGCTTACCAATCAGCGGGGGAGCACCTTCCATAGATTCTATGGGGAAAATAAATACAGAGCGAGCTCTGTTTGTGATTGGCTAAGTTAAAAGAGGCGTGGTTATTTGGCCCAAAAGGGAGAGCGAGCGACGCTCTTATGGGTTTTCTAATGCAATCTATAATAAAACTGTACAGGGCCGAAATCAAATGATAAACTCCCGAAGTTGTACCGATGTGTATATAAAATTTTAACAATAATATGGGGGTAACGAAAAAAAAAATATTAATTAAATTTAAATTCATTTTTATTTTTTTAAATTTTCGTTACACCCATACTATTGAAAATTGGCTAACGAAAAATAAAAAATAAAATGAATTTATTGAATTAAATTTTTTTCGTTTACCCCAATATTATTGTTCATTTTATATACAGATGGGTACAAATTTGGTTTTCAGATAATTTTACACTTAATAAAAACGATTTTTTTAATCAAAAACTCCATGCCGCACGGCGCTGAGAGCCGAGATTTCATTGCCCCGATCTGGCCATAGACTACAAGGGGAGAAAGTAGTTTCGCGCTCTGATTGGCCGAGATGGGCCAAGCCCCGCAAATTTTAAACCCAAATTTCAGCTCTTTTCTGCATTTTTACTGTATTTTGAACTGTCCCGCCTTTGATTTTGATTGGTCAATATTTTCTCCATAAGTTTATAATGGGTCCCTGTCGCTCCTATTCCTGATTGGCCAGGATTGCCAAGCCCCGCTAGTTCAACCAATCAGCTCTTTTTTGCATTTTTACTGTATTTGAACTGTCCCGCCTTTGATTTTGATTGGTCAATACTTCTCCTGGTTTTAATGTCACTGTCGCTCCTATTCTGATTCGCTGGTTTCTGCCGACCAATGAGAAGCGCTTTCAGAATTTGAATTACTGTATTTCCCGGCAATTTCCAAGATCCTAATCCCTGATGTTGCACCGTTCTAGATTTTTGGAAATTGATTTTTTTTTATTTTTTATTTTTTTAGAAGGTTTGAGCTCTTTTTCTGATAATGGTTTACATGTAATAAAAACGTTTTTTTTTTTAAACATACCCATGCCCCACGGAGCTGTTAGCTGGATGGATTTTTTTTTGCGATCTTCTATATTTTCCCCCTAAGTTAAAAGTTTCTCGCTTCACTTGCCTCCTCCCGGTCGTTTAGACCAATTCAACTAGGGCTGCCTGTCGGAGCCGGCGAGCGCTGCCAAAGGCCTCACTTTGCCGAACCGCGATTTATGAAAGCCTGATTTCAAAAGCCCGTCCCCCCCCCAGAAAGCCCACAACCCCCGCCCATTAAAAAACGCCCAACTTTTTTGGGGGGGCGCAGCCGAAAGTTTGGGGAAACTTCCCTAACATGCATCCCTTCTTTTCCAACAGGGGAGTGGGGAAACGGGGGGGGGGGGGGGAGGGGGGGGGGGGGGGGGGGTTTTCGCCAGAAATTTTGGGGCAACTCCCCCATCATACAAATCGCCCAAGATATAAAATTTTTTTTTTTTTTTTTTGAAGAATCAACAAAAATTTGGGGCACAATTTTTGATATGAAAAAAAATTTTTTGGAAAATTTTTTAAAATTTTGTAAAAAATAAAAAATGAAAAGTGGGGCGTGCAAAATTTTGGGCCCCCCTTTAAAACTTTGTAGCGCCCCCTTTTTCTGCGATTACAGCCTTTCAATCGCTTGAGGGGTGTCTCTATCAGGGTTTTTCACATCGAAACTGAAATTCCCTTTCCCCCTTTTTTGCTTGGTCAAAGAGGGCTCAGTTAGGTTGGTGGAGAGGTTTTTGGGAACAGCAGTTTTTAGCTCTTTCCCCAGTTCCCCCGATTGGATTAAGGCCCGGACTTGACTTTGGGCCTTTTAAAAAACCTTTGGGAAGTTTATTTGTGAAACCTTCCCTTGTTTGATTTTGCTTTTTTTTTGGGATCATTGTTTGTTGGGGAAAAAAAATTCCTCCCGTTCCCCTTTTTGGAAAAACCCCCCCAAAAAAGGTTTTCTTCCCGAAAGGTCCTTATTTGTTATCCAAACCGGCTTTAAACTTTCCCAACAATTTCCCCCGGGCCGCTTGGGTGTTTTTTCCCTTTGGGCTTCCCCGATCTCTCTGCGCTTTAAAAAAAGAACCGAACTATCAAAAGAGCCAGTGCCCTTATTTTGGAGACTTGATTCCCCACAGGTCGATTATATTTTTTCATCATTTAGTCATTCAAAACAAATTGGGGTCATTCAAAAGTCCTCAGTGAACTTCTGGTGGGGTTTTCGCAAATGGAAAAAAAGGGGTGAAAAATATTGCACGCCCCACTTTTCAAATTTTTTTTAAATTTTTTACAAACTTTTTTAAAATTTTCCAATAAATTTTTTTCCACTTCACAATTGTGCCCCCCAAGGGTTTTTGATTCTTCACAAAAAAATTTAAAAATTTTTTTTTCCCTTTTTGTTTGAAGCCTGAAATGTGGGAAAAAGGGTTTAAAAGTTCAAAGGGGGGCCGAATACTTTGCAAGGCCGGGACCCCCTTCCTGATTTTTACTGGGTTATTTTAAATATTCCAATTTAAATTTCATGGATTTAAAAACACATTGATTTTTAAAAAAAGAAATTTTAATTTTAAAACGAAATTTAGTCTGGTTCCCGTATTCTGAAAAAGCTGTGTGCGTTTATTAATACTTTTTTCAGTGTAACATATCTGACAGGATTAACAATGTCCACAGGCAAAGAGACCGCTATCTGGAGCAGTCTCTTTTCTATCATTCGTATGAAGCCATTAGTCTGCCTCTACTTCCCTGTTCACAATAGTCATCCTGGACTGTAGGAGCCTCTAAATTACCCAATGTTTTTGCCTTTTTAAAAACAAGTTTCAGTTTGTTGAGTAATAATTCTCCAATAATGATGTTTGAGAATCGGCCGATATTTCATTATGATTTTCTTCAAACACCCTACTTCATTATGATATTGAGTAATAATTGGTATTTCAGCGATCTTGTTCAATGGGAGGTTGGTGGGAAATTCTTCTACATAAAATGAAACCGGGAAGTGAATTTTAGTAAAATTTTGTAAAATTAGGGAAGTGAATTTCACCTCCTCTGTAATGATTTCAAAATCCTTTTTATCACATCCCCTGTTCTTAAATTAGGCAATGAGGCGATTTGACTCCTGAATAAAATCCTCAGTATTTGTACAATTGCATCAAATACGCAATAACCGACTGGCAGGTCACAGCTATTTCTGGGGATAAAAATATTAGGCTATGTTCACACGACTGTAACGATCTGGAGGTGGATCCACTGGACCACCGCAGGCGATGGTATAAGCCCACACCAGGGAGCGGAATCTAAGTAGGTCCCGGTATTCACCAGAGCTCGCCGCAAAGCGGGATGGACTTGCTGTGGCGGGAGTCTACCAGGTCGCTTCCACTGGCGGGGCTTGTCTGCGGTGGCGGCCAAGGGTAGGCGAGGTACAGAATCGGCAGGCAGGCTCGTAGTCGGGGACAGGCAGGAGGTCAGGGCAGGCGGCAAGGTTCGTGGTCGGTAAATGTAGGCTCGGGGTTCGGTACACGGATAGACAAGACTAGACAATACTGGGAACGCTTTCCCCAAACTGGAAATACACCAAGTATCCGGCAAGGCTGTAAGGAAGGGGCGGACTTAAATAGGGACAGTGGCCGGCAATCCCAAATTTACCGGCGCACGTCCCTCTAAATTTCACACGCCGGCGCGCGCGCTTGGGGCGGCGCCGCGCACTCCCGGGGGACCAGAGGCGGACAGAGCGGGAAATCGTGGCCGGGTAAGTGAGTACCGGCGAGAGCAGGGGAATGAGCGGACCCCGAACCCGACGTGCGGGACGGGGCGCGCTGAGTGTCGGGACACGGACGCGCCCGCTTCCCGGGACGGGGGTCGCAGGGGCGTCCGTGACAGTACCCTCCCCCCTTGGGCCCCCCCCTCTTCCTGGGTGGGGGAAATTTCTGGTTTGAGGCTGGGGTTTTAAGATTTTCTCCCCCGGCTCCCAAGACCTCTCTTCAGGCCCGAACCCCTTCCAGTGCACTAAAAAGTATCTCTTCCCTCTAGTTCTCCTCATACCCAGGATCTCCTTGACCTTGAAGACATTGGGCGCATCAGCCACAGACGAAGGAGGGACAACCTTCTGAGAAAACCGGTTGAGGACCAGGGGTTTCAGTAAGGAGACGTGAAACGAGTTGGGGATTCTCATGGTAGGAGGGAGCCGGAGTTTGTAGGAGACCGGGTTAATGCGGCTGATAACCTCATAGGGCCCCAGGAAGCGGGGTCCCAGTTTGTGGGAAGGCATCTTAAGGCGGACATATCTGGCCGAGAGCCACACCTTATCACCTGGGGAGAAGACAGAAGGAGGGATTCTTCTTTTATCCGCTTGAGCCTTCGTGCGCTCGGAAGCACGGAGCAGAGACTGACGGGTCTGTGATCAAATGACCTTCATGTCTTGAACCAGTGCGTCTGCCGCCGGGACCTCGGAGGAGGTTGCCAGAGGGAGAGGAGGGCGGGGATGCAGGCCATACACGAGGTAGAAGGGGGAGGCCCCCGCGGACTCTGACTCTAGGGAGTTATAAGAGAACTCCGCCCATGGCAGCAAGTTGGACCAATCATTTTGACGTGCCGAGACAAATGGCGAAGGTAACATCCCAAGACCTGGTTGACCCTCTCTACCTGGCCGTTCGTCTGCGGGTGGTAGGCGGAAGAGAAGTCGAGTTTTCACCTGAAGTTGGGCACACAGGGCCTCGCCAAAACCTGGAAAACAAACGGGACCCCCCGGGTCCGAGACGATTTGCAAAGGGGAGTCCATGCGGGACGGAACACATGAAGAAAGAAGCTCCACCGGGCGGGAGGCAGATGGCAGGCCTGGCAACGGGACAAAATGCGCCATCTTGGAAAAGCGATCCGTGACTACCCAGATAGTGGTTTTTGCCAGAGAAGGAGGGAGATCATTTTATGAAGTCCATAGAAATGTTGGTCCAAGGTTGAGTTGGGATGGGTAGTGGCTGTAGTAGGCCTGCTGGCTTGTGACGTGGCGTCTTGTTGCGAGCACAGGAGTCACAAGACGAAACGAAGTCCTTGACATCCCTTTCAAGCTCTGGCCACCAATAGAACCGGGATATCAGGTGGAAGGTTCTTCGGGCGCCGGGATGACCGGCCACCACTGAGCAATGCCCCATTTTGGGGATACGTCTGCGTAGAGCAGGGCGCACGTAAGTCCTTCCAGGAAGAACCTTCCGGAGGTCAACTGGGGCTGCCGAGACAAGACGTTCTGGGGGAATTATGTGTTCTGGAGTAGTGTCTTCACCCACCACGTCGGAGGCACGGGAGAGAGCGTCAGCTCTCACATTTTTCTCTGCAGGCCGGAAGTGGATTTGGTACTCGCACTGGGAAAAGAAGAGCGCCCACCTCGCCTGGCGTGGGTTAAGTCGCTCAGCCGTCTGGAGATATTGGTGGTTTTTGTGGTCTGAGTAGATGCGGATGGGAAAACGGGCACCTTCCAGCAGATAACGCCATTCTTCCAGAGCCAGTTTTATGGCCAGTAGCTCCCGGTCGCCAATCGTGTAATTCCTCTCGGCCGACGAGAACGTTTTGGAAAAGAAGCCACACGTTACAGTCTTATCCAGGGGCCTTTTTGCGTAAGAACTGCTCCGGCTCCCACAGACGAGGCATCCACCTCCAGCGTGAAGGGTTTCGCGGGATCCGCATGTGCAAGGATAGAAGCCGTAGAGAAGGCGGACTTGAACTTCGAGAACGCCTCTTCGGCCTCGACGGGCCAGCTGCGTGGGTTGGCTTGTTTCCTGGTAAGGGCCACTATCGGGGCCACTAGCGTTGATAAGTGGGGGATGAATTGGCGGTAGTAGTTACAGAAGCCCAAGAAGCGCTGTATGGCCCGCAGACCGACTGGGCGTGGCCACCGCAACACGGCAGACAGTTTCGCTGGATCCATCCGAAAGGGCCCAGGTCAGAAATAAAGTAACCCAAAACGGGGGGGGCTAGTCTGATGGAAAGGAGGGACTTCCCTACTTGGGTTTCAGATGGTTCTCCCGAGACACTTCAACACTTGACGAACATGGCTGCGGTGGGTCTCGAGGTCAGGAGAGTACACCAGGATGTCGTCAAGGTAAACCACCACGCAGGTGTAGAGGAGGTCTCTGAAGACGTCATTCACGAGCTCCTGAAAGACGGCAGGCGCAGTACACAGTCCGAAGGGCATCACCAGGTATTCAAAGTGTCCATCCCTGGTGTTGAAGGCGTCTTCCAATTTATCGCCCTTGCGGATTCGGACCAAGTTGTAGGCCCTCTCAAATCCAACTTGGAGAAGATCTTGGTGCCCTGCAGGCGGTCAAAAAGTTCTGTGATCAACAGCAATGGGTAAAGTTTTTTTACCATGATCTTGTTCAAGCCCCGGTAGTCTATGCAGGGCCGCAAGGTACCGTCCTTCTTCTTTATGAAAAAGAACCCTGCACCCGCGGGAGACGAGGACTTTCGGATGAACCCCTTCCGGAGATTCTCCTGGATATACTCGGACATGGCTTGGGTCTCCGGAACCGACAGTGGGTAGACCCGCCCCCGGGGAGGACTGGTACCCGGCAATAAGTCGATCGGGCAATCGTATGGACGATGCGGAAAGGGAAGACCTCGGCTTGTCTCTCGGAGAATACATCGATGTACTCCAGATATTCGGGTGGCAGCCCGGGCAGCGGCTCCTGAAGGGTCGAGCGAGAGCAGGAAAGCACTGGGCGAGGTGCCACCAATCAACGCCCCCGACAGTTGGGACCCCAACGAGTCACTTCTCCAGATGCCCAGTCCAGAGGGAGGAGATGGAGCCGCAGCCATGGGAGTCCGAGGAGGACCGCTGAGGAGGAGCGTGGCAACACATAGAAGGAGATCTCTTCTTTATGCAGTGCCCCCACGTGGAGGGACAGTGGCTTGGTGACAAACTGGATGGTGTTGCTAAGCAGCTCTCCGCTGACGGATGAGATGACGAGCGGTTTTTCCAAGCGGACCACTGGAAGCCGATACTGCTTCACTAGAGACTGGTGGATAAAGTTTCCGGCCGAGCCTGAATCCAGAAACGCCGGAACCTGGAACGAGGTACCAGTCTCTGACACGACCTGCACCGGCATCAAGAAGACGTGGAGAGGAGGAGTTTGCACCTAGGAATGCCTCCCCACAGCCTATGGTGCGGGAGTTTCCTGCAGTTTTTGGGGCGCTTGGAACAAATTTCCCCCGTAATGCTCTGGGCTGCCACAGTAAGGCACAAGTTCCTTTGCCGACGCTGGGCCAACTCTTGCTCAGAGAGACGAGCCCGATCAATCTGCATGGGCTCCTCGGTGGGTGTTGGCGGTTGTGGCGCAGGTGGCCTCTGGAACCACAGTGCCAGGTGAGGAAACCGGCGAGGTTGGGCTGACTGACGCTCTTGTCGAAGTTCCTCCTCCCATTCAAGGAAGCGTACGTCGATGCGGGTCGCTAACCGGATCAAGTCACTGAGGGGAAAACGGGAGGTCTCTAGCTGCCAAGACGTCCTTAACTCGGTTTGAGAGCCCTTTCTTGAAGGTAGCACACAGAGCGGCCTCGTTCCATGACAGTTCAGAGGCCAGAGTGCGGAATTGCACCGCGTAGTCCCCTACAGACAGATCCCCCTGGCGTAGGTTTAGGAGGGCTGTCTCAGCGGAGGATGCACGGGCTGGTTCCTCGAAGACGTTGCGGAACTCACTGAGGAACGACTGAAGATCCACTGTCACTGGATCGTTCCTGTCCCACAGAGGTGTAGCCCATGCCAGGGCCTACCCGGAGAGGAATCTGACCACGAAAGCCACTTTCGCACGTTCGGACAGGAACTGATCGGCCATCAGCTCCACATGCATAGAGCATTGGGTGATGAACCCCCTGCAGAGTTTCGGATCACCGTCGAACTTGGATGGGAGTGACAGCTGAAGCTTGGGACCCCTCTGAGCCACCGGAGCCGTAGAGGCAGGAACAACCACTGGAGATGGCGGAGGCTGCTGCTGCTGGACGGTGACGAGTTGCTGTAACATGGTGGATAGCTGGGTAAGTTGCTGCGCCTGTTGACCTAGTTGCTGTGACTGGCGAGCAACAACGGTTGTCAGATCCACCAGGCTGGGTAACGGCACCTTGGCGGGATCCATGGCCGGATCCTACTGTAACGATCTGGAGGTGGATCCACTGGACCACCGCAGGCGATGGTATAAGCCCACACCAGGGAGCGGAATCTAAGTAGGTCCCGGTATTCACCAGAGCCCGCCGCAAAGCTGGATGGACTTGCTGTGGCGGGAGTCTACCAGGTCGCTTCCACTGGCGGGGCTGGTCTGTGGTGGCGGCCAAGGGTAGGCGAGGTACGGAATCGGCAGGCAGGCTCGTAGTCGGGGACAGGCAGGAGGTCAGGGCAGACGGCAAGGTTCGTGGTCGGTAAACGTAGGCTCGGGGTTCGGTACACGGATAGACAAGACTAGACAATACTGGGAACGCTTTCTCCAACTGGAAATACACCAAGGATCCGGCAAGGCTGTCAGGAAGGGGCCGGACTTAAATAGGGACAGTGCCCGTCAATGACCAATTACTGGCACACTGTCCCTCTAAATTTCACACTGCCGGCGCGCATGCGCTTGGGGGCGGCGCCGCGCCCGCCGGGGACCAGAGGCGGACAGAGCAGGATCGTGGCCGGGTCAGTGAGTACCGGCGAGAGCAGGGGAATGAGCGGACCCCGAACCCGACGTGCGGGACGGGGCGCCGCTGAGTGTCGGGACACGGACGCGCCCGCGCCCCGGGACGGGGGTCGCAGGGACGTCCGTGACAACGGCGTACAGTATGCCCCGCAATTATGGCGGGTGTTTGGGAGTCGCACTGATCGGCGTGTACTCCCGTGACGCGGGAGGGGAGGGCAACCCGCCGGCCCCATAGACCAGCATAGGCGCCGCAAGTAATTGACATGTCACTTATCTCCCCGGGCATACAATTACGATCGGGTTGTACGGCCGAGGAGAGGAGGAGTTCTCTGTGAGAACTATGGATTACCGTAATTTCGGCACGCATCTTGCTCGTATTAGAGCGCAAATACGATGCGAAATGTGTGACAAAATTTGACCATGTGAACATACCCTCAGCATTAACATGGAAACTGTTAGGGTATGTCTGCATGATGAGGAATTCAAGTCAGAATCCACGTGGATTCCAACCTGAAATACTCATCTAAAACCGAAAGTAAACCATTAGTGTCAGGCTGGGAAGTCTAGGACACACCAGAGGAGTTGATGATGTCATCATCACACTAATCTAATCAAGAAGGGGCGCTGGGGCTTCTGAGTCAGTGGTAAACATAAAGGGCCACATTTATGAATCTCGCCGGGTCGGGGCGCACCTTTCCGCTAGTTTTCCGGCGGAATCTGCGCCTGATTTATGTCGGGGCCAGGGCGCGCTCATACATACAATGTAAAGTCCGCTGCGCCTCGCCAGTGTTTTAGGCGCAGTGCGGGGCTGCGCCTATGAATCGGCGCCGGAGGTAGTGCGTCATACATGCGGGGAAAGTCCGCCGCGCCTCGCCGTGTGTTAGGCGCAGTGCGGGGACCGAGGCGCGTGCGGGCGCTGCGCTTTGATTAGCCGCCGGAGGTAGCGCACTATAATGCGGGGCAAAGTTTCCCTGCGCCTCGCCAGTGTGTGTGGGGCACAGTGCGGGAACATGGGGCAGTGCGGGGGATTAGGCGCGTGTGGGGACTGCGCGAAAAACAGTTCCGATGCGAGACAGGCTGGAACAGCGAGAAATCATTCCAGATGTCGGTGCGAAGGATGAATCAAAAATTCTTATAAAGGCATTCAACTTTTCAGGAAAAGAGCTGAAACTAAAAAATAAATAATAATAGAATAAAAAATCCACTTTCCAATATCCTATTTCAAAATTAGGATTAGGATATTGCCGGGCAAATACAGTAATTCAAATTTCAGAAAAGCTATTCTGTTTGGTCGGCAGAAGCCCAGCCAATCAGAATAGGAGCGCCATGTGGAACCATCAAACCGATGGGGAAGTTTAGACCAATCAGAATCCACGGCGGGATAGTTCAAAATACAGTAAAATGCAGAAGAGCTGAATGGTTAAGCTTACGGGGGACTTGGCTAGCTCAGCAATCAGGGAATAGGAGCGACAAAGACCCAATTCTAGCCTATGGAGGAATTATTGACCAATCAGAATAGGAGCGACAAAGACCCATTCTAGTCTATGTAGAAGTTGTAGACCAATCAGAATCCACGGCGGGATAATTCAAAAATAACCCCCCCCAGTAAAAAGACAGGAAAAGCTGATTGCTGAGCTAGCGGTGTTTGCATGGAATATCCCACCAATCAGGAGCGCGAGCTAATTCTACCATTATAGTCTATGGAGAGATGGGCGCACTGAAATCTCGGTGCTCAGCGCCGTGCGGGCATGAGTATTAATAAAAAATTTTTTTATAAATGTAAAAACATTAATCAGGGTTAAAGAGCAGAAACCCTTCTTTACAATAAAGCAGTTTTAAAAACCCGAAAAAACGCGTTTGTCGCCGAGACCGCGCTACATAGGGAAATTGCATTAGAGAGAATCGCCGGGAAACTACAGTAATTCAAATTGTTTAAGCTATTCTCATTGGTCGGCATTAACCAGGCCAATCAGAATAGGAGACGACAATGAACATTATAAACCTTTGGAGGAGAATTGACATTCAGAATAGGCGAAATGTCCCCATTATATCTATGGAGAAAAATTGACCAATCTTATTCCAAAGGCGGGGGACAGTTCAAAATACCGTAATAATTGCAGAAACGAGCTGATTTGGTTGAAGCGGCGTGGGCTCGTCCAGCTTAGCCAAATCAGAGCGCGAGTCTACTTCTCATAGAGTTCTATGGGGAAAGAAATTCTGTGTGCGCTCTGTGATTGGCTAAGTTAAAAAGAGGCGCCGTTATTTGGACCAATGGGAGTCGCGAGCGACGCTCCTATGGGTTTTCTAAATGCAATCTGAAATAAAATGTACATGGCGAAATCAAATTTTAAACACTACAGAAGTTGTCCGCTGTGTATATAAAATGAATAATATATGGGGGTACCGAAAAAAAAATATTAAACTCAATTAAATCATTGTTTATTTCTTATTTTCGTTGCACCATACTTTGATCCTTGGATAACAAAAATAAAGAAATAAAATCATGATTTTATGATTTAATATTTTTTTTTTCGTTACCCCCATATTATCATTCGTTGTATATCACATCGGGTCCTCTTCTGTAGTGTTATAATTTGATTTTCGAGCACTGTACAGTTTTATTTCAGATTGCATTAGAAACACACATAGATAGGCGACGCGTTCGCTCTCCCATTGGTCCAAATACGGCGCCTCTTTTAACTTAGCAATCCACAGAGCGCGTCAGGATTTTCTTTTCCCATAGAATCTCTATGAGATAGTATGCTCCGCGCTCTGATTGGCTAAAGCTGGCGAGCCCCCGCCGCTTCAACCAAATCCGTCGTTTATGCATTTTTACTGTATTTTGAAACTGTCCCGCCTTTGAAATGATTGGTCAATTTTCTCCATAGGAATAATGGGACATGTCGCTCCTATTCTGGTTGGTCAATTCTCTCCATAGGTTATAATGGGACATTGTCAGGCTCTATTCTGATTGGCTGGTTTTGCCGAACTATGAGATAGTTAAAACAATTTGATAGTACTGTATTTCCCGGCGATTCTCTCTATTGCAATTTACTTTAGCGCCGGTCTCGGGGACAAAACGCGTTGGTTCGGGTTTTTAACTGCCTTTATTTGTAAAGAAAGGCCGGGTTCTGCTCTTTATCTGATAATGTTTTAATTTAATAAAATCTTTGTTTTCTTTATTAATACTTCATGCCGCCGGCGTGAGCGCCTGAAGATTGCATTGCGCCCATCTCTCCATAGGGACTATAATGGGAGAAGTAGCTCGGGCTCTGATTGGCTGGGTTAGCAAGCACCCGCTAGCTCAGCCAATCAGCTCTTTTCTGTCTTTTTACTGTATTTGAATTAATCCCGCCGTCGGATTCTGATTGAGTCTTCTAAACTTCTCCATAGACTCGAATGGGTCTTTGTCGCTCCTATTTGATTGGTTCAATAATTCTCAATAGGGCTAGAAGTATGGGTTCTATGTCACTCCTCATTCTGGATTGGCTGAGCTAGGCCAAAAGTCCCCGGGTAGCTTAACCAATCAGCTCTTTTCAGACATTTTTTTACTGTATTTTTGAACTATCCCGCCGTGGGATTCTGTTGGTCTTAAAACTTCCCATAGTTTTTAATGGTTCTCTTGTCCTACTATTCTGATGGCTGGCTTCTGCGACCAATCAGGAATAGCTTTCAGAATTAGAATTACTGTATTTCCCGGCAAGTTTCCAATATCATTATTCTTGATATTGCGCCGTTCTAGAGTTGTGGAAAGTGTTTTTTTTTTATTTGTTTATTTTTTATGTTAGCTCTTTTCTGACACTGTTTTCCGCTTTATACAAGGCGATTTTTTCGGGAATCATCTCCTGCTGCCCGGAAGCGGAGCGGCCGAGATCTCTGTCGCGATCGTCGATCCGCTTCCTCGCATGTTCCGATCCTGCTTCACTTCGCCGCCGCAGGAGCATTTAGCCAAATTAAACTCAGTTGGCTTGTCGGAGCTGCCCGAGGCTGAACTGCGCCTCGCTTTGACGACTCGCCATCGTACATGCCTCGGACAGTCTTCGGAGCGCGCCGCGTGCCACCCCGGAACGGAACGCCTCCCGCACCCACACCGCTCTTCCCACTGCCGCCCCTTCTGCGCGGCGCGCAGCTGAAAGTGGCGAAACACTGCGCCTAACACTGAATCCCCGGGTCCGACAGCGGGATTCGGGCTGGGAGGCTCAGTGTACGCCAAAAAACGGGCGAAAAGCCCGTTCATACATGTCGCCCAAAAGGTCTAAAGCTATCCATTCCCCTCCCCGAATGATACATTTTATATAAATAAAAATATATAAAAAGCTATAACACAAAGTTCTTAGCATAAAACCACTAGATAATGATCATACAGTTACCAAATAACACCGCTACATAAAAACCAGAATTCAAGGCCAATATTTACTAACAATTCCATAAGTTAAAAATACCTCAACGGCTATGAACAATATCACCACCACATAGGGGTCATGTATGAACGGGGGCTGCGCCCAGTTTTCTGGTGTACTTTCGAGCCAAAAAGATGTATGAAACAGGCGCACTGCAGACTTTGGCGCGGTAAGTCCCTCTGTAGTGCTCCAAAGACACTTTTTAATGCGCCAAAGTTTAGCGGCGTTCTGGGGGCGTCGCACCACATTCATAGAAGTAGACACATTTATGATTCTTTGACACAAATCTAGGGCACACAGAACAGTTAGAACAGCCAGACCAAGGTAAAGGTGGTGCATGGAGCCAGACTTGTGGTATTGGCTCTACGACTGACCTGTAGGTATGACCTGCAGAAGAAACAGCCAGACCTGGGTAAAGGTGGTTGCTGAGCCCGGACCTTGTGATATTGGCTCTACACTGCCCTGTATGTCTGACCCTGCTGAAGAACAGCCAGACCAGGGTAAAGGGTGGTGCCTGGAGAAAGACTTTGTGGTATTGGCTTACACTGCCTGTAATGTTGACCTGCAGAAGAGAACAGCCAGTCCAGGGGTTAAAAGGTGGTGCTGAGCCAGACTTGTGGTATTGGCTCTACACTGACCCTGTATGTATGACCTGCAGAAAAGACAGCCAGACCAGGGTAAAGTGGTGCATGCGCCAGATTGTGGTATTGGCTCTACACTGCCCTGTATGTCATGGACCGCAGAAAAACCACCAGACCAGGAGTAAGGTGGTGCCTGAGCCAGACTTGTGGCTATTGCCTCTACACTGCCCTGTATGTATGACCTGCAGAGAAAAAGCTAGACAGGGTAAAGGTGGTGCATGAGCCATTAATTGTGGTATTGGCTGTACCCTGCCTGTATGGATAACCTGCAGTAAGGAACAGCCAGACCAGGGTAAAGGTGGTGCTGCGCCAGATTGTGGTATTTGGCACTACACTGCCCTGTGTATAGTATGACTGCAGAAGAACAGCCAGACCAGGCGTAAAGGTGGTGCCTGAGGCCAGACTTGTAGTATTGGCTCTTACACTGCGCCTGTAGGTATGATCTGCAGAAGAACAGCAGACCAGGGTTAAAGGTGGTTGCCTGAGCCAGAACTGTGTAGTATTGGCTCTACCCTGCCCTGTATGTGTGACTGCAGGAAACAGCCAGACCAGGGTAAAGGTTGGTGCCTGAGCCTATACTGTGGTATTGGCTTACTCTGCCCTGTATGTGATGACCTGCAGGAAAAAACAGCCAGACCAGGGTTAAAGGTGGTGCCTGAGCCGGACTTGTGGTATGGCTCTACACTGCCTGTATGTATGACCTGCAGAAGAACAGGCCAGGACCAGGGTAAAGGTGGTGCCTGAGCCAGACATGTAGTATTGGCGCTACACTGCCTGTTTGTATGACCTGCAGAAGAACAGACAGACAGGGTACAGGTGGTTCTGAGCAGGACTTGTGGTATTGGCTCTTTACACTGCCCTGTATGTCATGACCTGCAGAAGAACAGCAGACCGGGTAAAAGGTGGTGCCTGGAGCCAGACATGTAGTATTTGGCTCTTCACTGCCCTGTATGTTATGACCTGCAGAAGAACAGCCAGACCAGGGTAAAGGTGGTGCCTGAGCCAGAATTGTTGTTATTGCTCTACACTGCCCTGTATGGTATGACCAGCAGAAGAACAGCCAGACCAGGGGTTAAAGGTGGTGCCGAGCCAGACTTGTGTATTGGCTATACACGCCCTGTATGTATAGCTGAGAAGAACAGCCAGACCAGAATAAGTGGTGCCTCAGTCAGACTTTGTGGAATATTTGGTTACACTTGCATGTATATGATGACCTGCAGAAGAACGCCAGGACCAGGGTTAAGGGTGGTGCCTCAGCCAGACTTGTGGTATTGGTCTCACTGCCCTGTATGTATAGCCTGCAGAAGAAACAGCCAGACCAGGTGGATACAGGTGGTTGCCTCAGCAGACTTGTGGAAATTGGCTCTCTACACTGCCTGTATGTATGACCTGCAGAAGAAACAAGCAGACAAGGGTAAAGGGGTGGTGCCTGAGATCAGGACTTGTGTATTGCTTACACTACCCTGTATGTATGGACCTGCAGAAGAACAGCCAGGACAGGGTAAGGTGGGGGTGCCTGAGCCAGGGACCTGCTTGGTACTTGGCATTACAATGTACTTGTATGTAGGAACCGCAGAAGAACAGCCAGACTAGGGTAAGGTGGTGCCTGAGCCAGGCTTGTGGGTTATGGCTCTACACTGGCCTAGTATGTAGACCTAGAGAGAACGCCAGACGGGGTAAGGTGGTGCCTGAGCCAGACATCGTAGTATTGCTCTACTCTAATGCCTTGTATGTATGACTGTCTACAGAAGTACAGTCAGGACAGGGGTTTAAAGGTGGTAGCCTGAGCCAGAGCTTGTTGGTATTGGACTTACACTGCCTTTGTATGACTGCAGAAGACAGCCAGACCAGGGTAAAGGTGGTGCCTGAGCTAGATTTGGTATTGGCTATACACTGCCCTGTATGTATGACCTGCAGAAGAACAGCCAGACCAGGGTAAAGGTGGTGCTGAGCAGTCTTGTGGTAGTGGCTCGACACGCCCTGTATGTATGACTGCAATAGAAACAGCAGGACAAGGGTAAAGGTAGTGCATGAGCCAGACTTGTGGTATGGCTCTACACTGCCCTATATGTATGTCCTGTCAGAAAGAAAGACAGCCAGACCAGGGTAAGGTGGTTGCCCTGAGCACATGACTTGTAGAAATGGCTCTACACTGTCATGTAGTATGACCTGGCAGAAGAACAGCCAGACCAGGGGTAAAGGTGGTGCCTTGAGGCGACTTGTGGATATTGGCTCTACACTGCCCTGTATGTATGGACCTGCAGCGAAGATCAGCCAGACAAGGGTAAGGTGGGTGCCTGAGCCAGACTTGTGTGGTTATTGGCTCTACACTGCGCCGTGTATGTTATTGGACCTGCAGAAGAACAGCCAGACAAGGTAAAGGTGGTGTCTGAGCAGGACTTGTGGTATTGGCTCTTACACTGCCATGTATTTATGAGCTGCAGAGAACAGCCAGACCAGGGTAAAGATGGTCTCTGAGTCAGACTTGTAGTATTGGCTCTACACTGCCCTGTAGAGATGGGACCTGCAGAGAACAGCCAGACAGGGTAAGGTGGTGCCTGTGAGCCAGACTTGTTGGTATTGGCTCTACACTGGCTGTATTAGGGATGCAGAAGAACAGTCAGGACCAGGGTAAAGGTGGTGCCTTGTGCCAGACTTGTGTATTGGCTCTACACTGCGCCTAGTATGTGTGAACCGCAGAAGAAAAGAACACCAGACCAGGGTAAAGGTGGTGCCTGAGCCAGGACTGTGGTATTGGCTCCTACACTGCCTGTATGTATGACCTGCAGAAGAACAGCCAGCCAGGGTAAAGGTGGTGCCCGCTGAGCCAGACTTGTGGTATTGGCTCTACACTGCGCCTGTATGTATGGCTGCAGTAGAACAGACAGACCAGGAAAGGTGGTGCTTGAGCCAGGACTTGTGGTTTGCGCCCTACATTGCCCTGTAGGTATGACCTGCAGAGAAGAAAAGACAGACCAAGGGTAAAGGGGTGCTTGAGGCCAGACGTGTGTTATTGGCTCTACACTGCGCCTGAATGTATGACCTGCAGAAAAACAGGTTAATAAACTCGGGCGCATTCTTCACTGCCTTAAAGCGATTTACAACTGGCTTGTTAGCGCCAGTATTCATACATGTCACCATATAGTGACTGAGTAATACCTTCATAACATGACCACATATCACCACCACAGAGTGATATGAATAAGACCTCCTCATCATGACCACTACACACCACATGTGATGAATAATAGCTGCACATCCTGACCACATGCTATGTCTGAACAATGTTGCTGATTTCACTCCAGTATTTTACTTGCAGACAAAGTATAGGAGGCAGAAAATTTGCCTTGGACATTAAAGGGGTTGTCTCACTACATCAATTCATCTTACCTCTGTCTGTTTCTCTATTTCATTTTGAATTCAGGTGCGTGTTTACTGTCTTTACTGTTTACAACTGGCCTGCAGTGAAGAGCTGCTGAGAACACCAGGTCTGTAACTATAGCAACCAGTGCTGGCAGCCTATCAGGAGAGATCGAACAGATCTGTAGCTATAGTGACCTGAGGAGCTGATGCAGCCCATACAAGAGGAGATATCTAGGAATAGGGTTAGGACCATGATAATGGACACATATTGTAAAGTGACTTGTTTGTGCAAGATCTTTAACATAAAAAGCAGCAATCCTTGTAGTGAGACAACCCCTTTAAGGGTGAAATGTCAGAAAAGAGGCATATAAAGAGTAGGGCATTAACAGTTTTTTTGTGCAAAATACACCAAAAAAATGGCGCAGCCCTAATGGAACATGGTACCCTAAGTGATATTTCCTGATGAAACATGTTTTTTTTGTCACTTGAAACTTACTCCCCAGAAATTGTGAACCTTGCCTTAGAATAAAAAAAGATTTATTTGGGTCTCTTGATGAAAATTTTAGCACTTAAGAAAAAACAGAATTCCATGGCCAATATTACCAATAATCCCACTAAGATCTAATACTGCCACACCGTGACTACATATCACCACCACACAGTGTACAAATTATACTGCCACACCATAACCACATATCACCACCACACAGTGACCGAATAATGACGCTACACCATGACCACATATGACCACTACATAGTGACTGAGTAATACGGCCACATAGCACCACCATATAGTGACTGAATAATATTGCCACACAATGACCACATATCACTACAACGTAGTGGCTAAATATTACACCATACCATTACTGAAAATAAACCATTATACTGCTGCCATACAGTGACCATACAGTAATAGATACCAGTTGTACAAATCATCCTGCACACATATAAAGGATTAGTGTAAAGTTACATCCAGTGGATCAGAGGTAACATCAATGATGAGTTGTTCTCTTTCCCTTTTTTTCACCATCTGGCCTAGACTGCTGTGACGACTTCATCCGACGCCTAGACTGCTGTGACGACTTCTACCGACCATGGCTCTTCCCTGTAGAATTTACCAAACAAACATCTTAGACTCCTTACTTTTCCAGCACTTCCCTACCATCTACCCACAAACTCCCCATCTGTAGCGCCTGAAAATAGTATACCCGGCATCGCAGGGAATGTGATAAAAGCCTTGCATCACACCACCTGTGACGCTGATCTGTGTATACAGCACTCATTGAGTGCTGTATATAGAATCAGGAAGGCAAGGACAGTAAGGGCGACATGTATCAACTCCTCAGGCTCAGGCAAAGCACACTGAGATAGGTCTGCCTGTTCGAGCAGTAATGCGCCTAGTTTTGCCGAAACCGTCATTATATATGTGTCCAGGCCCGGATCTGACCATAGGGCAAACCGGGCATTTGCCGGGGGCCGCTAGGGTCCGGGCCGCAGGGCCGGCCCCGGATGCTCGCCGAGGAGGACGGTGTGTTTCCCCCCCGGCGGGCCCCGGAGTGCCGGTCTGTGGCGCGTTACAGGGGGCGCCAATGGTCCGCATCAGCGACCGGACCCTTTGGCAGGGGACCGACAAGGGGGCGCCCCCCCCCTCGCCACTGGCTGCATGCCGGGTCACCACCCGCCATGCAGCCATCAAGGCCGCCGCCTGCACCGCGCCGGTGCAAGCAGAGGACGAGGCTGAACATCTGGGGATCTACTGATCCCGTCTGTTCAGCTCCCGGAAGGCAGCGGGGCAGGCGCGCGACTGTAATGACCGTCATGCGCGCCTGCTCCGCGGCCCCGGCAACTTTTTTCTATTTTTGGGCAGTGAGAGGCCACCGGCTCCGGGATTGAAGAGTGAAGAGGACGGGCAGCAGGTGTTCCGGGGGAGTTTTACGTTTTTTATTTTTTTTTAAACTACTTTCTGTCCCTGGGCTGGCCTATACTGCCCTGCACTGTGCCTATACGCCCTGCCCTGGCTATATTACTGCCCTGCCCTGGCTATTACCTGCCCCTGCCCTGGCTGCTATACTGGCCCCTGCCCTGGCTATTACTGCCCCTGCCCTGGCTGCCTATACTGCCCCTGCCCTGGCTGCCTATACTGCCGATGCCCTGGCTATATACTGCCCCTGCCCTGGCTATTACTGCCACTGCCCTGGGCTGCCTATAATGCCCTCTGCCTTG
>JAODAL010063214.1:0-19356 GCA_025379985.1 Phyllomedusa bahiana
TCCTGAGAGCCCCAACAGCTGAAGTCTGCACTTTTTAAACATTCGGGAAACTTCTGTGACCTTCTCCGTAAATTCTTCCTGTCACACACGTTCTCTGGCCTTTGCGGCCACTGTTTACAGTCCTGGGATTAGCACATTATGTGAGTAAAAAAGGAGACAATATTACTACAGACCAGACAGGGATTTTCTACATGTTACCAAAGCAGAGATTAGGAAAGAATATTCTGTGCACATACCTGGGGAGACAGATCCAACAACAAAAGCTGCAGAGGATGGATGATGCATACAATGCGAACAGACAATGTATTTCACCTGGTCAAAAACCCCTGCAGTCACCTGCAATGTTAGGCTAGGTCTACACAGCATTGGATAAAAAAGTCACTGCAGACCAAATCCTAAAACCGTTCACAAACCTGCGTTTTTTGTCCAGTGCATGTCAAAAACAGCTCAAAAAACGGCAGCGTTTTGCATTTTTTTGCACTTTTTTCATAGAGATGCACAGCACTATAATTGCTGTGAAAAAACGCAGCAAGAAACATTCAAAAAATGCGACAAAAACCGTCTTCCGCTTTACATTTGATTTCGGGGGCGTGCGGGAGGTGGGGCGCACTATAGATTTAGGCTATGTTGACATGGCTTAAAATGGGACGTATCTCGCCCCGTATTTCGCGTCGTACTGCGCTAAATATGGTGCGAGTTACGTACCAGTCATTACTGTTATTCACACTTCTCGTAGAGTACTATTGATTACGTCTCCTCTCACTGTTAGGAGAATACGCTGAGCTGGGAGAGGAGTGACATTTCATTTATTCACGGCGTATGCGCGCTGTGAATAATGAATGTCTAAAGGGCCCGCGGGCTGAAGGCCCCCCTGCCCCGCCCCCACTCCCGGGCACACGGCGTAATTTCGGGCGAAATACGTCCTGCAATTATTGTCGTGTGAACATAGCCTTATAGCTTCAGTACGGCAATTCTAGGTGCATTACTGTTGGAACAGGTAAACCACTTTCAAAGTGGTTTACCTGAGCCAGAAATGTCATCCTAGCACTAGAATAGCATAGAATGCGCCTGATTTATGAGCCAAATTTCATACTTGCCACCTTGTGTGTTTAGAAGAATGCACTGATTAGCGCGTTCTTCTAAAGCACAGAGGAGTCCGGCCCCATTCACTCTCATTATCCCTACCACGTATATGCCGGAAAGAAGTGACATGTCAATTTCAATACATGGTAGTTAAGACAGCAGGTAATTATAGCTCTCTATAAGACCTATGATTACCGTAATTACAGGACGTATTTCAGAGAGCATTGCAGTACAATTACGCCCCGAAATACGGTCTAAAAGACGCCGTGTGAACATAGCCTTAAAGTTTATGGGCTCGGTTTTCAGTTGTTTTTTCATTGTTTTTAGAAAGTGAGAAACGCTGAAGAAACTTAAGTTTTTGTGTGCTGCGTAGACATAGCTTAAGAGGGGCCCCACTGAAATTAGGAAAAAAAATGTCCATTTGTACTATTGCAGCACCACAACGTAAATGTACACATCAAAGATATTTATTCTGCTGTTTTATTTATTAAAAAATGATCTTTCATTACACAAGCAGACTCCAGTCACATCAAGAGCTCAAAAATTTAAATGACTAACTACTGTGGATGAGAATGGCCAGTCTGGCATAATGCTAGTGAATTTGCTCATATGAACGATTCCAGACAATTAATATACCACTTTCTGACTGATTAAAATATTATGTGTATGGCCACATTGCTTCGCTTTAAACATGTAGTAAAAAATAAATAAAGACTACTACCAAATACATTGCTGTTTTTGGTTCCTTTTAGAACTAGAGCAGTTGTAATCCATTTGTGTACACAAGCTTCCCTAGTTGCCTACTACCACCTCTCTGTGCTCTAATAGCAGTGGTTGGGATCGTGACCTCGCTCTCGGTTGTTCCTTATAAGCAGGACAGAAGCTTGCTTATGTTTCTTACTGAAAAAAGGGTTTAGATATACAAAATATGAATCTAGTGACAAACAGACTCGCAACAATCTGATAAAACTTCACCAAAAACAGATTTATGATCATGACAATTCTTTATATATATCAAAATTCATTAAAAGATGTCCTATTTCACCCAAAATTCATTGCTCCACAATCTTAGTACAAAATGTAAAATTATATAAACAAGCCAAAAAATATCATAAATAAAGTTAAAGGGGTTTTGCCACGAACTAATGTTGACGTGGGATCCTTCAAAATAGGTATTTAATCACTTTTCTATATATATATATGTGATTAAAAAAGTGTAGCCTGTGAGAGCTTCAACATTGCTTAGTCCCCCTTAGTTTTTTGTTTGTTTACATTAACTTCTTATCTGATGGCAGGGCACATGAAGAGCTTTGAAGGGAGGGGAAGAGCAGAGCAGTGCTACTGAGCATGTGCACTAGCTGTTTCTGTGTCACAGTCTCTCTCTGCTGTATAGAAAATCCATTGGTTGTAATGTAATTATCTGAGTAAACAAGCAATCAGCTCCCTGCTCAGCCCCTCCCTCACCCCTGCAGCAGTTCCAGAACGCTACCTGCTTGGATCTTATATTTTCTCTTTAGCAGATAAGAGGGAGAACACAAAACTTGTATAGCTTGTGCACAATACAGTTATCCTCTGTGGTTTAGCCAAACAGCATGTTTGCTCAACTACAGAGACTGAATATCTCGGAAGCATGCATGGGAGGTGGAGCGATGACATCACAGAGGAGGTACTTGTTTTTTTTAAAGACAGAAACACAATGTCCCTTTTTTCAAAACTTTAGAGGAGAGTATCAGCCTGTTAGGTAAGGAACTCACTTCTTGGCAAAACCCCTTTAAGTCACAAATGCCTAACATCATTTCACATGTCCACAAGTAAAAAATGCCAATACTTAACCCACTACAATTGTGGAGTTGACGAGCGTTTCTTTTTATTCTTGGGTGAAGTATGACATATTTTAATGAATTTCAACATTAATAAAGCATTGGCAGAGCTGATATGCCAATCACTGCTGTAGACATGCCCATAGTCTGAACAGGAAGTGAGAGCCTGAAGCTGGCTGTGAAGAGCAGGCTTTGTGAAACAACATGGTGAGAAAACTCCTTTAAATCAGCGGTCCTCAAGCTTTTTTCCACCATGGACCGGTTCGATGCACGACAATTTCTCCACGGCCCAGTGGGGCGGGGTTATTGGGGGTGTGGTTATTAGGGGCGGGGTTATGGAGGGGGTTGGATGTTTAGAATCACACATACACAAAAAAAGAAACACAATAAACTGTATACTGTGTCATTTAGGGGTATAGTATGGGATATCCAGTTTTTATGACTGCAGACTGATTGTCAGCTCTGCGGGTCAGTATTCTACTAATAATGCTGATCCACAGAGCTGACAATCAGTCTGTAGTAGTAAATTTAAACAGCACTATGCATGTATATAATATAAATATTGTAATCAAACTCTGTCATTACAGAGATTTTATGCCCCTGTAGTCATTAGATAAATATGTCCCCCGTAGTAAGATTAAATACATATAGGCCCTTTGTAGCAGTAATAAACAAATATAGGCCCCCTGTAGTAATAAATTCATATATAGCCCCCTGTAGTAGTAACAAATAAATATAGGCCCCTGTGGTAGTAATAAATTCATATATGGCCCCCTGTAGCAATAATAAATATATGGCCCCCTGTAGTAGTAACAAATAAATATAGGCCCCTGTAGTTGTAATAAATTCATATATGGCCCCTGTAGTTGTATTAAATTCATATATGGCCCCCGTAGTTGTAATAAATTCATATATATCGCCTGTAGTTGTAATAAATTCATATATAGCCCCTGTAGTAATAAATTCATATATGACCCCCTGTATTTGTAATAAATTCATATACTGTATATCCCCCTTTAGTTATAATAAATTCATATATAGCCCCCTGTAGTAATAAATTCATATATAGCCCCCTGTAGTTTTAATAAATTCAAATAAGGACCCTTTAGTTGTAATAAATTCATATGTGGCCCCCATAGTTGTAATAAATTCATATATAGCCCCCTGTAGTTGTAATAAATTCATATATGGCCCCCTGTAGTTGTAATAAATTCATATATATCCCCCTGTAGTTGTAATAAATTAATATATAGCCCCCTGTAGTAATAAATTTCCCTTTTATGCCCCATAGTTGTAATAAATTCATATATAGCCCCCTGTAGTAATAAATTCCTATATAGCCCCCTGTAGTTGTAATAAATTCATATATGGCCCCCATAGTTGTAATAAATTCATATATGGCCCCAGTAGTTGTAATAAATTCATATATAGCCCCCTGTAGTTGTAATAAATTCATATATAGCCCCCTGTAGTAATAAATCCATATATGGCCCCTGTAGCAATAAATTCATATATAGCCCCCTGTAGTTGTAATAAATTCATATATAGCCCCCTGTAGTAATAAATTCATTTATGGCCCCTGTAGTAATAAATTTATATATAGCCCCCTGTAGTAATAAATTCATTTATGGCCCCTGTAGTAATACATTTATATATAGCCCCCTGTAGTAATAAATTCATATATGGCCCCTGTAGTAATAAATTCATATATAGCCCACTGTAGTAATAAATTCATATATGGCCCCTGTAGTAATAAATTCATATATAGCCCCCTATAGTAATAACTTCATATATGGCCCCTGTAGTTATAAATTCATATATAGCCCCCTGTAGTAATAAATTCATATATGGCCCCTGTAGTAATAAATTCATATATAGCCCCCTGTAGTAATAAATTCATACATGGCCCCCGTGTAATAATTATATAGCCCCTGTGTAATAAATTCATATATGGCCCCTGTAGTAATAATTTCATATATAGCCCCCTGTAGTAATAAATTCATATATGGCCCCTGTAGTAATAAATTCATACATAGTCCCCTGTAGTAATAAATCCATATATAGCCCCCTGTAGTAATAAATTCATACATAGCCCCCTGTAGTAATAAATTCATATATGGCCCCCTGTAGTAATAAATCCATATATGGCCCCCTGTAGTAATAAATCCATATATAGCCCCCTGTAGTAATAAATTCATATATAGCCCCCTGTAGTAATAACTTCATATATAGCCCCCTGTAGTTGTAATAAATTCATATATGGCCCCCTGTAGTTGTAATAAATTCATATATATCCCCCTGTAGTTGTAATAAATTCATATATAGCCCCCTGTAGTTGTAATAAATTCATATATGGCCCCCATAGTTGTAATAAATTCATATATAGCCCCTCTAGTTGTAATAAATTCATATATGGCCCCAGTAGTTGTAATAAATTCATATATAGCCCCCTGTAGTTGTAATAAATTCATATATAGCCCCCTGTAGTAATTTAAAACCATATAAAGGCCCCTGTAGCAATAAAATCAAATATAGCCCCCTGTAGTTGTAATAACTTCATATATAGCCCCCTGTATTAATAAATTCATTTATGGCCCCTGTAGTAATAAATTTATATATAGCCCCCTGTAGTAATAAATTCATTTATGGCCCCTGTAGTAATACATTTATATATAGCCCCCTGTAGTAATAAATTCATATATGGCCCCTGTAGTAATAAATTCATATATAGCCCACTGTAGTAATAAATTCATATATGGCCCCTGTAGTAATAAATTCATATATAGCCCCCTGTAGTAATAACTTCATATATGGCCCCTGTAGTAATAAATTCATATATAGCCCCCTGTAGTAATAAATTCATATATGGCCCCTGTAGTAATAAATTCATATATAGCCCCCTGTAGTAATAAATTCATACATGGCCCCTGTAGTAATAAATTCATATATAGCCCCCTGTAGTAATAACTTCATATATGGCCCCTGTAGTAATAATTTCATATATAGCCCCCTGTAGTAATAAATTCATATATGGCCCCTGTAGTAATAAATTCATACATAGTCCCCTGTAGTAATAAATCCATATATAGCCCCCCTGTAGTAATAAATTCATACATAGCCCTCTGTAGTAAAAAATTCATTATGCCCCCTGTAGTAATAAATCCATATATGGCCCCCTGTAGTAATAAATCCATATATAGCCCCCCGTAGTTAATAAATTCATTTTATAAACCCCCTGTAGTAATAACTTTATATATAGTCCCCGTAGTAAAAAAATCCATATATAGCCCCTGTAGTAATAACTTCATATATAGCCCCCTGTAGTAATACACCCATATATAGCCCCTGTAGTAATAACTTCATATATAGCCCCCTGTAGTAATAAATCCATATATAGCCCCCTGTAGTAATAAATCCATATATGGCTCCCTGTAGTAATAAATTCATATATAGCCCCCGGTAGTAATAAATCCATATATAGCCCCCTGTTGGCAGCCAAGCTAGTGAAATAAAAAAAAAAAAAAAAAAAAGGAAAGAAAACAAGAAAAAAGTTACTCACCAATACCCGGATCCCCGGCCGATCTGCTTCCTCCAGGAGTCCGCATCCAGCGAGACCGTGCGGCGCAGGGGGTGTGACAACACCTCTCAATCATCCGCCCTGCGCCGCTGATCAGTGGATCACTGAGCTCCGCATCTACAGCGATAGGGAAAGCAGGGACGGTAATGCTCCGCCCCTGCTTTCTCTATAGTGATGCAGCCGCACGCTGTGTGCAGCGGCTAAGTCTGCGTGGCCGGAATACAACGGCCGCGCAGAGCAGATGCCGACCGCCCGGACTAGAGGCGGCCGGCATTATGTGTAGCCGGGGCCACGGATCGGCAGAGGATGTGCTACGGCCCGGTGCCAGTCCGTGGACCAGCGGTTGGGGACCCCTGCTTTAAATGATTATTTCCCACAGCTGATATCTATCACCTACTCACAGGTCAGATTTTAAAGGTCTAATAGCTGGGATCCCACTGCTGGGACCTCCACCAATTACTAGAATGGAAGTCCTTGGTTCTCTGCTCCTACTGTTGTGACAAGAAGTTTGAAAGAGAGGTAATGATGCATGTTTTCCACCTCTTTTGTCAACAGCTAAGGATTGATAAAGATAGCCAAGTACAATGCAGGGCACACATTGTCAGTCCCTTAGGGTGCATTCACATGGCAAAGACCGGTATTTGGTCTTTTTTTGGCATATAGGGGGACGGCTTTTGTCTGTGGTTTGCGGATTCATGCCCTCCCCCTTCGCACCCACATGTTCATGTTCTGCTCGAAAACTGGGCAGCAGAATTAACATGTTCCACGTTTTTTGTACCACCGGCGGTGTCAAAAACCAGCCAGTGGAAAGTCCATTCAATGGGGACTGCTGAATGGATTTTCTATTAAAGTCTATGGGGGAGTGTTGCGTGTCGGTTTTCAGATTGTTTCTAAAACCACAAACCGTCTGAAAAACCGACCAAACTACCATGCCATGGGCCCAAGCCCTTAGTCTTTCCAAGTTCAGCTGCTGCTCCATTTAAACCGTTTTCTCACTGTGATCAAGCTCAGATCTTGGGACTCCCATTCTAGTGATCGCTTTGGGTCTCAGCAGTGAGACTCCCAGCAAACCGACAGTTATCTGTATGTAATTGGAGTATTGGACAGATCTGTATGTAATTGGAGTATAAGACATGCCTTCTGGCCTAATAATCACAGCTTTACGTTACACACCTCCAATGCTGAGAATCTCCAGAGATGTTTACATCCATATGTGTGACTAACAACAGCCGCTGCTCTTAGGTTATGTGTACACAGTAGTGTGAACATGCTGTCCAAAATCCGAAGGCATTCTCACTTCTCTGGACCGGGTGCACCGCCTTTTTTTTGCTGTCAGGTTTCGGATTCCCAGTGGCCCATTACATTGGGGCTATGGGAATCCGATGGCAGACTGGCAGAATATACAACATGTTCTATATTCCGTCGGATGGTTTTAGGTTTAGGAAACCCTCAGTAAAAAATCCATGCTGTGTAGACTACAGCACGGATTTTCTATTGAGGACTACACAACACAGGTTACAGTCGGATTTTCGTGGATTCAGAATACTGAATCCGCTGAAAAACCGATCACAACCCAGTGCTGTGTAGACATAGCCTTACAGTGCTGCTGTGTTATTCTATGCTATGGAATTTAGGATTGCCAACCCTTTAAAAATTTTACTTGCTTTGCACTGAGCCTCCATAGTAAGTAATTTATCTACAACCTCAAATAATAGGCTGAACACAGAAGAACACAAGGCCGATAAATTGTAACTCCCAGGTTTCCTGTCATAGAGAATTAATCTGTTGTCCTGCAGGATATTGCTGCCATCTGCAGTATGATCCTGGTGGTCACCTGTATCACCTTCCCCAGGCGGCCGTGTATATTTCGGTTCTGCTGGGTCAGGGTCTACCCAATGAACTGTGTTCCATCCACCACAGCACAACTGTCTCCTTCATCAAAAACCAATTACCAGCAAGATGGTGGTAGATAGAGGGGTCAGGGAGAAGGTAGCAGTGTACACAGACCCCAGAATTAGGAAGCTGCAAAGTAACAACAAATATTGCTACACAGCAAAGCTGACTTTCAGGAGAGGGAGATAAGTGATGGGACCTGTAACCAGTGATACATTATATCCTGCAGCTGATGTAACACATACACTCAGCCCTCAATTCCGTTAAACAGGTCACATATACTGTAGAATGAAGCTCTATACACCGTGTAGTCACTGTGATCATACATGACATTACATATTCTGTATTATTCCTGAGTTACATCCTGTATTATACTGCAGAGCTGCACTCACTATTCTGCTGTTTGAGTCACTCTATACCTACATTACATTACTTATCCTGTTCTGTTCCTGAGTTACATCCTGTATTGTCCTAAACAGCTGCACTCGTTGGTTGAGTCAACTTGTATATACATTACTTATCCTGTACTAATCTTGTGTTATACCTTTATTATATTGTTGCTGGTTATCTTAGGAAACAAAACAATTGATCAAGAACATGATCATTACCACCTTCTCTTTTTTAATCTCCTCCAATAACTATCAAGGGGCCACTGAACACACTGATTATGAGCAAATTTTTCAAAAATACAGCAAATACCTAAATTCTGTGATCCATTAACCTCATTATAGGGTGAAGAGGAACTCCAGACCATGCAGTTCTGAGTAGGAGCGTCCCGAATGGTTTGGGACTTGGTCACTTCAAGGGTTTTTGCTCTTGGTAAATAGTCCATAGAAAGGAGACAGCATCCAGTGGGTTGAGAGTATCAAAACTTACTTTATTCCTCCACAAAAACCACCATCATGCAACATTTAAACCTATTCAGGACTTTGTCAAGCATACAGATGACTACTACAACCTCTCTTAATAAGCGTATGCTCACACGGCTTATTTTGGCGCGCATTTTGCCGCGTATTGCGCGTTATACACGTCGAAATGTGCGCCGCAATTACGGTAATCCATAGCTCTCACAGTCGTATTGTACGTGCGGGGAGATAAGTGACGTCAATTGTTAGAGGGTAAAACGTGCCGCGAACAATTAATTTCATGGGGACGGCAGCCACCCCCCCTGTGCTTTGGAAAGACGCACTGATCAGCGCGTCGCTCCAAAACACCTGGCGTATTGCGGCACGTACTATACGTACTGCAATACACCGTGTGAACATACCCTAAGGGGCTGGACAATTACTGACAGCCAATCACGTACACATGAGGGTGCTTTCACACAGCGCAGTTTTGGTGCATTTAGAGTACAGTTGTGCTCAAAAGTTTACATACCCCGGCAGAATTTTTGCTTTCTTGGCCTTTGTTCAGAGAATATGAATGAAAACACAAAAACTTTTTTTCTACTCATGATTAGTGGTTGGGTGAAGCCATTTATTGTCAAACTACTGTTCTTTCTCTTTGTAAATAACCACATAACAACCAAAAACATCCAAATGACCCTGATCAAAAGTTCACATACCCCAGTTCTTAATACTGTCCATTGCGCCCTCTGACATCAATGTTTTTTTTTTTACAGTTTGTGGATACACAGGTGATTGTTCACGATGACAGATTGATGACAGATATCTATGTGAAACCTATGGACAGGAATAATATCTTGTTATACCACAACAATCATCTAAAGAGGATGGTAGATTCAGGGCCATGGAGCCAACTCCTCATGGTTCACAGTACTGTTAATTTGGATGATGATGTGGTTGATATACGGTTGGATGAGATGTGTTCAAAATTTGTGTATAGAGGTTATCCTAAACCCTTAGTACAGAGAAACAGGGAGGCAGCGAGACATGTACAAAGAGAGACATTGTTTGATAAAAAGGATAGACAAGTGAGAGAATTCCTTTTATTTCAGAGTTTGGCCCAGAGAGAGGCAGAATAACTAACATTCTGCAGAATCATTGTTCAGTACTGAGACAAGCGTGTCCTGACATCACAGCTTTTGAATCTCCACCTGTTCCATGCCTGAATGGTTCGTGCTGTGGAAATTTAGTGAAAGAGGGGTTCCAGTGTACGTCCATATACTGGCAAGAGGTACTCAATTACACAACTTTACTTGCTTATCCAACTTTATTATATATATATATATATATATTTTATATATATATATATATATACATACATATATATTTACAACATATATTTTGTTTATATATATATATATATACAAAATGTGTTATATATATATATACATTGTGTATATATATATACATTGTGTATATATAATATTATACATATGTGTATATATATATACATATGTGTATATATATATACATTGTGTATATATATACAATATGTGTATATATATATATATATATATATATATATATATATAAATATACATGTTGATCTGCCCTTGTGGGCTATTGTACAATTGTGAAACTACCACGGAAGTAAAAAATTAACAAACATAAGAGCACAATTAGATGTCAACTCCCTGATTTACCAGTACCAGTCCATTATTATGAGAAAACGCATATGATTGCGCAAGTGCGCTATATGGTGATTGACAATGTCCCTCCATTGAGACCTGATAAAGTGTCTAGATGTGGACACGAAACGCGTTGTTTTAAAGAAATAAACCTACTTTTATTTAATATTTGAAGAGCTGCACCGTGATCACTGGAAAGGAATACTTTGGTACGTAGTCAAACCAACCTCATAATGGAAACCTCCAGTAAGACGAGGAGGTGACAGACAATACAGGTTAAAATTATGTGAATTATATTGGATCTACACATTGAATATGCTTGAGCCACATGGGCTGAACGGAGAATATAAAGTGCCATAAACAATGGTAGTTTGCCTATTTCCTATATAGCATTGATAATTTGTCTGTGTAAAATTTTAATAGTTGTTTTTTTTTTCAAAATTCGGTGCTTTATTGAACAATCAAAAAGTAGAAGTTTACAATTCGATGCAAAGTAATGTAATTTGTTGGATTTTGAACATTGCGTATGTGTACATATCAAATATATACAAACTCAGCGATAATACATATAAACACACATTCTAAGCAAAATCCAGAGTTTTGAGTATAAATCAGGGTGAAAGTTTCACAACCTTAGTACTCAAGAACCATTTATACTCGTACCTATCATACAGTTATTATGAGCATACCATATGATCCGGAATATTTAGTTAAGTTTAAAACAAAGTAACTTTTTTGGTTGAGGAGAGTCTGTGACCTTTATTCTGAAAAAGACTAATGTTTCTTCAAAACGCTGTGGGGGAGAGGATCATTTACATCATATTATGTCGTGTCGGCCGGAGAAGTAGCTGCCAGTCTGTTCAGGACAGACTCATTTAGCCCAACCTTCATTGTATAATGTACAATACCGGCATTATTGAAAGCGTGCATAGTCTGGAGATCCACAAAACTCCATCCAGTCTTTCCAGGTTCTATAATAGTTATCCAAGGTCTGATTTCGATCAGCGCTAATCTCGTCCATTCTTTGTAACACAAAGATCTCCTTTAACCAATCAGAGACTGTCGGAATAATGTTGGATCTCCAATGCCTAGGTATCCGTGTCCGTGCCGCTACCAACATAAGGATCAACACGTTGCCCTTTAGAATACCCAGTGGCAGAGGTATCATTGAGAGGAGCAAGGGGGCCGGGTCATTTTGTATGCTTATTCCCGTGACCAGACGAAGCACATGAATTACTTTAATCCAAAAAGGTTGGATGAGCGGACAGCTCCACCAGATATGCGACATCGACCCAACATCGCCATTACATCTCCAGCATTCGCTAGAGACCTCGGGAAACACTTTATGCAAAACTTCCGGGACCCTATACCATCTTGATAATATTTTATAATTCAACTCTTGAAGTTTACAAGATTTTAGGGACCTATGGGATAGAATACATGCTTTATTCTAATCCTCTATCGAGAATGCCTTTCCCAGATCTTTTTCCCAACTCGCCCTGGGCCTGTACCGGGGAGGTGCAGCTGTCTGTTCTCCGATTATCCAGTTATATAAACGAGAGATGAGGTGCGTATGATAGTTGTTTTTTTTATTTTTTTGCAGATCACTTGAATAATTCTACTAGGGATGATTGGAGCCTGGTTATTCTACTGGCAGTGGGATTTTTCCTTTTCTTCTTTTTATGTTTAATGTATTTTTTGTCTTAGTGTTGACCGAGCTTCCTTTTATATGGTGTAGTGGCTGTTAATATGGATTATATTGCTGGTATCATTAGTCTCATATTTTTTCTTATGATCTGGCTAATATTACTATTGGTAGAGTCTGACAATGTATGGTACCCCACCCAGTACTAAAGATAAGGTTATAATTTGTGAGCGAGTGCATTGAAGAGCGCTTATAGGAACTTAAAATGTAGACATGGTATACAGCATAGGCATGTGTTCTATTGATGAACACAGATGTTTGCTAGTGGGGCGCAGGTGTATTAAGTACTGGATTTGTGCAATATATAGATTGAGGTGAGAAGTTGTGCATAGGGGTATTAGAATGTTAGGCGCCGGCGCAGTGATGAGATTAGGACGCTGGCTTGCAATTCTCATAGCTACATACTTCGGCCATTGCCTTTGTAAGTATTCATATAAACTATGTAGTGATAGTGCAGCACATGGGGCTTAATGGGATGTCCACAACTATCTACAGCACTTCAGGGAGTATACAGGCTAAAGGAATTGCAATATACTATGTGATATGATATATTTGTGGAAACAGTTCTCTGCACAGGGGATTCCAGCCCAGGCTAAAGATCTGTTGTATTGTAGTGGATGGATTATATGAGGATGGAAAAAGTACAGAAAACAGTGCAAGAGGTAGCTGCAGATAGTGGATGCTACTGGCTGGCATTGCATGTGGAGGAAATGAGTACAGTGAGTGGAGCAGTCTTCTAATGAGGAGTAAGTGGTCGTTCACACGGCACAGTGCAAATACCAGTCGGAAATCCCGACCGGTACTCGCACTGTTGTGCGGCCGTGCACACGGCCGCCGGGGGATGGCTTTTGTCCGCAGTTTGCGGAGAAGAGCCCTCCCCTACGCATTAAGATGTTCATATTCCGCCCGAAAACCGGGCAGAAGAATGAACATGTTGAATATTTGTCGGACCGCCGGCAGTCTGAAAAACCGACTGGCAGAAAACCCGTGCAGTGGGGACCGCTGTGCAGGTTTTCCATTAAGGTCCATTTTAAAAGTTGTCACCCAGTTTACAGACTGTTTTTCAAAACCGAAAATTGTCTGTAAAACCGGGTGAAACCCCATGCAGTGGGGACAAGCCCTAACTGGAAACCAGTGCTTCTCAGCTGAAAGCTATGGAAGCTGATTTGACCTCCATTGGAGTCTGGTCATCCATGCAAGGAGACAAAACATTGTTATGGCTGTAATGGTGAACCAATTGACCTCTGAGGTCAGCAGGTAAGTAGATCTAGGGATGTTAGTTAAGAGGTGGAGACCAGGGATGACATGTTAAAGATCATGACTGGTTAGGAGTGCAGTCATCTGACTGGTTCTGAGGCCTTCACTCCCCTAGAATCAGGTTGCGGGAAGAAGCAAGATACAGAAATAGAAAGTTAAAGATAGAAGTCTTAACCGGGGCTTTCTTGGTCGGGTTTTTGGTAAAACTGAGCACATGTGACAAGTAAGGTTTGTTTACCTAATATTCTGTATTTTGCACTTGAAGCAATGGAGCAACTGCTGGTAGCGGAGCTCTAGCAGAAGGACGGACTATAGAGAGCGAACCAAAATGGTAAGTGTTATCTGACATAACAAGTGCAACTCAAGTGTGATAAACAAGCCAGTATATAGTTCTTCTTCTGCTTATTCGATTAAAGGGATTGGTAGTTATTAAAAAAGGCTCTGCAAGTAGGGAGGGGTCTAAAGTGGGAAACAAAAAAACCCTTAAATCGCTCCACTCTAGCACCCATTCTGCTCACTACTGGTGTTATGTTAACTAGTCATGTGATGCTGTAGCCGATCATTGGCCTCAGCGGTCCGTGTCTGCATGAATGGCAGGTGACTGAATGCAGTGTCACATGACTGATGAACATGTCATCATAGGTGGGGAGCACCACTAACAGTGGCAGCGCTGAAACAAAGTGGGCTTCACAGGTGAGTTAAGGTTAAGGTTTTTTATTTCTATTTTAACCCTTCCAACACAGTAAAAATAACCCCTTTAATTGGTTAATAAGAACTATATACTGATGTCTCCCTCCACACTTGTTACCCTTGTTTTGTCAGATAACCCTCACTATCCTGGCCCAATGACTACTTGACCCTTCCTGGTTCTCGAGCTCCAGTACCAGCTGTTTTTTCTTTAAATAATGGAAAATCCCTTTGAGGGCCACACTTACTCTTTGATCAAACAGAAGGAGAATTCCATCTAAAAAAAAATCATTTCTCAATTATGTTCTCAACCTCAAACAAAAATGTTAGTGAATTTTCTCATTATCTCCTACCTCTCAATCCTGCTGTCTGGTTGATCCACCTCTTCTCCTTTGGGTATGTTCACACGACGTACATGGAGTCCGTGTGAACATACGTTTTTAGATACATGTTTGGATCCATCTGTTGGACCCTAAATGGACCCAAACATATATCTAACAATGAGCAATGCGATTTACATTGCTTTTACTGTGTAACATGCATTGGCGTTCACATGAGTGATCGCCGATGCGTGTCTCATCGTGTCTTTCAGATCCGTCTTTTGGATCCGTTCCAAAAGTTGACACGTCAATTCTTGGTCCAAAAGACGCATAAGGAGCCCTATTTAAAAATATAGGGTGTGATCCTGCTGTATCCAACACGTATCCAAACATGCAGCTGCGTGTTGGATCGATTTAGGATCCGATCAGCACTGTGTTTTTGGATGCGATTTTCAGATCCGAAACGGATCCAAAATCGGATCCAAAAATGCCGTGTGAACAACCCCTTTGGCTTTCCCCTCTGCCAATCTCTTTACTGCCTACAGACTCAGCAAATTCAATTCAATTCCAAATATTAACAATGGCATACAATACTGTCTACCACCTGTCTACTACCTTTTCCCTCTCTGACTAATTGACTTGTACCTTTCCACATGCAATCTCCAATCCTCACAAGACTTCCTTCTTTGCTCTACTGTTGTCTGCTCCTTAGATAACTGTCACCAGGATTTCTACAATGCATCCCCTATTCCCTGGAATTGTTACCCCAAACAGACTCTCCCTTACCTTTGAAACCTTCAAAAGCAACCTGACAACCCACATCTACAACCAATAACCCTGCTGCCGTTACAGCATTATGTGAGCATCTTCGACCCTCGCCTATTGTCTCCTTATACCTTCTCTTGTATTTCCTGTGTAAAAGCATGTCATTTATTAGTTCATGTAAATTGCATTTTTTTTCATTGAACGTAAATACAATCATGCGAAATAGAAATACAATGCACAATAAAAGGATGAAGCATATTGTCCTTGTGTATATCCTGTTAGCCTAATAGGCTCCTCCTACAACCTAGCTCTTACAAACACTAGTCATGTATACATTAGGGCGTAAGGGTTTTCACAAGCAGTTTTACACTCACTGTCTCCTCAAGCTGTAGGTGGTTTAATAGCAGTGATAAGCATATCTAGCGTCTCTGTAAGTAGCTGAGCTGTTACCCTGACAAGCGCAAGAGATGTTATTTCTTCAGTAAACACAAGGTACATGTGCTGTGAGGACTGAAAACAATGGCTTATCTGTTATATTGTTAGAGATAATTAGTATGCTCTGGAGCGCAGTCCATCCATGGGGTGATGTCACTTTCTGCTCTAATCAAATAACAGAATTATGGTCAGGGAACCAATTAACCATAAAAACCTGTATACACTCAGAGCACATAAAATGTTCTTATCTCTTGAATAAAGTAAAATCTATTGACCAATATATTTAGAAAAAGTCTTCATTTAACTGTCCCTTCATGTTAAAAGCTAATCTTTGTAGTGAGAAACCCCATTTAAGAGCATTTGTGCAGAAAAACAGGTTATAGATACTCTTTCTCCATCTTGCCACAGTACATGTTGGCATTCATGGCTTCCTCAATGAATCGTAGCTGTCCACAGCCTGCAGCACTCATGCAGCCCCAAACCATGACACTGCCACCACCATGCTTGACTGTAGGCAAGATACATTGGTCTTTGTGCCCCTCACCTGGTTGCTGCCCCACATGTTTTACACCATCTGAAGCAAATACGTATCTTGGTCTCATCAAACCACAGGACATGTCCTCAATCTGCTTATCTTCAAAAAACTGTTTGCAGGCTTTCTTGTACATCATCTTTAGAATAGGCTTTCTTCTGGGAAGACAGCCATACAGACCAATTTGATGCAGTGTGTGGCGTATGATGTGAGTGCTGACAGGCTGACCCTCCACTCCTTTATGATGGCAGCACTCATACATCTATTTTGAAAAGACAATTTCTGGATATGAAGCTGAGCATGTGCACTCAACTTCTTTGGTTGACCATGGCAGATCCTGTTCTGAATGGAACCTGTCTTGTTAAACCCCTGTATGGTCTTGGCTACCATTCTACAGCTCAGATTCAGGGTATTGGCAATCTTCTTGTAACCTAGGCCATCTTTATGTAGAACAACAATTCTTTTTTTCAGATCCTCAAAGAGTTCTTTGCCATGAGGTGCCATGTTGAACTTCCAGTGACCAGTATAATATGAGTGTGAGAACAATAACACCAAATTTAACACACCTGCTCCCCATTCACACCTGAGAGCTTCTAACACTAATGAGTCACATGACACTTGGGAGGGAAAATAGCAAATTGGGCGCAATTTGTCCTTTTTCACGTAGGGATGTACTCACTTTTTTTGCCAGCGGTTTAGACATTGATGGTTGTGTGTTCAGTTATTTTGAGTGCACACCAAATTTACACTGTTATACAAGCTGTACACTGACTAACTACATTTTATCAAAAGTGTCAAATCTTCTGTGTTGTCCAATGAAAAGATATAATATTATATGAACAAAAATGTTAGGGGTGTACTCACTTTTGTGAGAAACCGTATTTTCACTGATTATATAATTTGCACTTCATTTCTCTAATGTTTGGAGGTGCTCATAGGTCCTATAACTGTATCTCTAGTATGTATGAAATCTATAAACTGGTGCACCCATCCCAAGTAGCATCCTTTGTAGAAGATGCTGTGTTAACAGAGCCAGCTGCATTACTAAAAAGCTGTGAGTGGCTGGAGCAGCTGCTGGGGCTGAACTGAATCATAGATTCTGACAGATGCTGTGTATGATTAGCAGATAGTGCTACACACACAGCAACCACTCCTGAGACAAAATGCTGGATGTGCACTGCGGAGGGTCCCAATGATCTTGCTGTACTAATAATTATTATCTCCCCCCTGCCTCCTGGTCCAGCAGAGAACCATAGCAAAATTTTACCCCAATTAAAATATACATTTTAATTGATATGCGCTAAAACATATAACAAGTACCCCACACAAACACGAACAAAAATAATGGTAATCAACATCTTGGATAGGTAACCATACCGAGGATATAGGAGCACACAACGTGATGCAAATATCTCACAAAGAATTGTTGAAAATGCTCACTAAAATACCTCAAAAAGTCCCTATAATGGTGACCAATAAAGTGGAGACATCGCCCCGAAAAGGGCGGCCCCTCAAGCTGAAACCTCAGGTATGGCCTATCCCCAATTTACATAAAATACACAAACCACATCAAAGCCTGAGTGGGTAAGTGATGTGATTGGCTTATCTGACTTTTGAGACGCTATTTAAGGGCTGCTACTCACATTGAGAGTTACCCTCATCATCAGTAGGAGCCAGACCGTTGTTGGGAACACCAGGTAATATCTACCTATCTACATCTTTACATGGGTATCCCTTAATTGAATATTTGTATACTATTGTTTAACCCC
Source organism: Phyllomedusa bahiana (assembly GCA_025379985.1). Classification (NCBI taxonomy): domain Eukaryota; kingdom Metazoa; phylum Chordata; class Amphibia; order Anura; family Hylidae; genus Phyllomedusa; species Phyllomedusa bahiana. The sequence goes on from JAODAL010063214.1 coordinate 18,377, forward strand.
TGAGGAACCCTAAATAACGGAAAGGGGGACACGCGTCGGGTTCATTGTTTCTTTGATGTGGTTTGTGTATTTTATGTAAATTGGGGATAGGACATACCTGAGGTTTCAGCTTGAGGGGCCGCCCTTTTCGGGGCGATGTTTCCACTTTATTGGTCACCATTATAGGGACTTTTTGAGGTATTTTAGTGAGCATTTTCAACAATCTTTGTGAGATATTTGCATCACGTTGTGTACTCCTATATCATCGGTATGGTTACCTGTCCAAGGTGTTGATTACCACTATTTTTGTTCGTGTTTGTGTGGGGTACTTGTTATATATTATAGCACATATCAATTAAAAGGTATATTTTAATTGGGGTAAAAAAATTTGCTGTGATCTTTGTAAAAACCCAATGTAATACATTTTTGCTTGCAGTGTAGTGCAGCAGAGAACCATGCCATCTACAGGTGGAACTGCATATTGCCCAATATGCCAACCTGCTCCACTGGCACCAGCACTTACAATCAACAGTGATTTCTGGCATAATTCTCACATGTCAAAATTTATCTTAGTGAATGGAAACCTTTCTGTTGACCTCCAGAGCCTGAAAATGTATTCTTGTCACATTTTGAGGACGGTCATCCAACATTTGAAACCTACAATGCCGTAAAGGAAAATATTAAAGTCACCCCGATTTTGACACACAATACCCCCAATGGTTTTTAAATTGGGCTGAGAATTTTCCCTGGCTTTTTACAGGAAAAGAAAGGAATATATTTTAATTAAAATTGATAAAAGGGGTTTGCCATTTTCCCCTGATTAAGAATAGAAAAAATATTAAATCACCTTGTAATTTGCATTTCTAAAATAAATACTGACACGTCAAAAAATGCAAATTAGTCTACATTTAAGCTACAAATCGAGCTACAACTGTTTACCAAAGGAACACAATTGAGATGCATAGTGTCCGATACCACAGCCCCGTACAGTGACCAATGGG
>JAODAL010063215.1:0-19356 GCA_025379985.1 Phyllomedusa bahiana
AAGGGGCCACGGGGTAGAAAACCCGCTTCGCGGGTCCAAAAAAGTAGCGGTACAGGGGATATGAGGGCAGGGGCGGTTTATTCACTCATTGCGAGCGTTGGGGGAAAAATTCAGCACCGGGCGATGTGGCAGTTCTTTGCTAAGACCCCGAGGACCAAATTGGGGTATAGTAAAATTTCGCGGCAAAAAGTGAAAAGCGGGGTCGGGGAGTAACGTTGGCCCAGGCCCTTGCGTAAACACATGCATCGTCACCATCCGGTGGCCTGGAAAAAACGTGGCTCAGAGGGGGTGGTGCACCCTGCCGCGCAGCACACAGCGGCCAGTGACGCATGCCATTGCAGCCAGTAAAGGGCCCCCACCACCTCTGCAGAAGGGAGTCGTTTCTTTTTGCCATCATTTCCCGCCCCGATGCACTCTCACCCCAGTTAGAGATCCGCGGGATCTGGGCAGAAAAAACTGGATGTTGCCCGCAACTTGCGAGTTTGCAGGGAGAAGCTGCCTCCCCGGCCAGTTTTTGGGGGCATCAGAGGGGGGTTTTTCGGTGTGGGGGGGCCATCATTCCCCCGGAAACCCGTTGTCCACGGGAAAAGGGGAAAAACTGACCTTTGTCAGAGGAATCGGCGTGGATGGCCAGGTTTTCCCCACACCCCCAATCCCTTAGGTTCAGAAAACATCACCATGCGCCTCACCCAAACTGGAGAAATGGTCGGGGTTCAAACTACCTCCCTCAGCCATATTCTTATGCTGCCAACCCCCCTGAGCCACCCCAAAACTGCTGACAGTTTCTCCATCTGCCACCAACATCTTTCCAGGGGGGTATTGCCACCCACCTCCAATTGTATTGTGCCACCTATGACCTCTGTGCTGCGCGTTTCTGGTGCCTGCACCAACTGTGTCATTGTGCCATTCTTGACCTCAGCTGTTGCTCTTGCCGCCGACCTCCACTCTCTGTCATTGTGCCCCTCTGTGGCCCTACTCCGTTTTTGCCACCTCCAGAATGCCCTTGGCCACTGTCTACCTCTGGTGCTGCCGTGCCTACACTTGTCATTGTCCCTCTGTGGCCTATCCAGTTTTTTTCCACCTCCCGAATATCATTTTGGGCCCCTGTCGACCCATTCTGCGCTGCCGTGACCTCCAAAATTGTCATTTTGCCCTCTGTCCTACCCTGTTTTTGCCACCTCCAGAATGTCATTGTGCCCCGTCTGACCTCAGCTGCTTTCCACCGTCACCTTTTATTCTCTTATTCTGCCCCTCTGTGGCCCACTACTGTTTTTTCCCCCCAGAATTCCCTTGACCACTGTTGACCTCATGATTTCTGCTGCCGTGCCTCCCAGTGTCTTGGCCCTTTTGTGGCCCCCACTCCTTTTTTGCCATCTCCAGAAGTCTTGTGCTACGTCTGACCTCAGCTGCTGTGTGGCTGCTAAACGTAAAACCCCCACACGTGTCATTGTGCACTCGTGGCCTACTCCTGTTTTTGCCCTCCAAATGTCATTGGCCTCTTGACCTCATGTGCTGTGGCTGCCGCCGTACCCCCCAAATCACTTGTTTTTTTCCCGCTTTCGCTGGCTGATTTTCAGGGTACATTCCCCCTTGAGTTTTTGGTCAGTTTTGCCCTCTTTAATTTCCCCGGGAATTTTATAGGAAGCGATTCTAAAAAGTGGGGCAGTCATGTGCGTGTCATACTAAAACACAACATTGTGTGAAGACCAAACCAAGCTCCCCTCTGCATATTTAAGCATGGCACAACGTTCTACAGCACCCTGCAGGCTCTGTGCAGCCTGGAAATAGCTGTTTTTTAACGTGATTCGTCCTGAAGTAATTTGGACCGAATTTAATTTTGTCGGGAAATTCGACGAAGTGACCGAATCGAATTTTTGAGAAATTCGCCCATCTCAAATCCTAATTTAAGTACAAGGTGGCTTTTTGAACAAAACTGTTCTGCACCAAAGTGAAAAACAGCTATTTAAAAGTAATACGGATAAGAAAAAGGTGGTTTTTGCAAATGAAAACACCGCAGTTACTGAAAAATTTCTGTATCTAATGTAAGTACAAGGGTGGCTTTTTGAACAAAACTGTTCTGCACCAAAGTGAAAAACAGCTATTTAAAAGTTATACGGATAAGAAAAGGTGGTTTTTGCACCAATGAAATACACCAGCAGTTACTAGAAAATTTCTGTATCCTAATGTAAGTACAAAGGTGGCTCTTTTGAACAAAAACTGTGCTGCACCAAAGTAAAAAACAGCTATTTAAAAGTTATACGGATAAGAAAAGGTGGTTTTTGCACCAATGAAATGCACCAGCAGTTACTAGAAAATTTCTGTATCCTAATGTAAGTACAAGGTGGCTCTTTGAAAAAAACTGAGCTGCATCAAAGTAAAAAACAGCTATTTAAAAGTTATACGGATAAGAAAAGTGGTTTTTTGCACCAATGAAATGCACCAGCAGTTACTAGAAAATTTCTGTATCCTAATGTAAGTACAAGGTGGCTCTTTGAAAAAAACTGAGCTGCATCAAAGTAAAAAACAGCTATTTAAAAGTTATACGGATAAGAAAAGGTGGTTTTTGCACCAATGAAATACACCAAAAGGTACAATTGCACCTCAGGTGCGAGGTGTGCTGGCCAAAAAGTGGTAAAAAAATGCCATTTCAATGCAGGTTCAAAGCAGAATCTGGACGGCACAATATACACCCTCCTTTCCAAAGCCAGCCTGTCTGCCTGTCTTCCCACCCACCCTTGCGGCTGTACAGTGCTAGATGCTTCTTTAAAAGTCTCTGTCTAACTAACTAAGAACTGAAATTCCGTAATCTACCTATATTCTAATGTTCACAGTTAAAAGTATATTTTGTCTGTATGAATAAGAGAGAAATGTGTCTCTGAGCTGAGCTGTATTGAGAGGGGACTAGCACACGTCTTGCTCTAGTGAGAGACACTGAAACACTGATGATGAACAGGAAACGCTGTTCTATGCAAAACGAGGTCATGTGATTTTTCCAGCCAATGACAACCATAAAAAACCCACAGTCATGACGTCGTACACCCAGCTCACCCTGCTCTATGCTCTAAGCTGATTTGCTGGCCGCCAAAATGACAGGAAGCGCCGAAACTGGTGCGATAGTAATAGATTATCTGCAGATTGTCACCTAAAATACAGCGTGATCGGAAATTTCCGATCAACCTAAAAATCATGCCGATTTCAACTTTGTCGACTATAATCGCTCATCCCTAGCGATAATCTGTTATCGGCTATCGGATATCGTCATGATTAGTGTTGAGCGATTATTATCGACAAAGTTGAAATCGGCACAGTTTTTATGGTGATCGGATATTTTAGATCATGCGATAATTTAGGTTAAAATCTGTGCATCATCTTTTTAAGATCGCGCCTTTTTTCGGCGCTTCCTGTAATTTTGGTGGCCAGCAAATCAGATTACAGAATAGAGCAGGGAGAGATGTGTGTGCGACGTCATGACTGGGATGTGTATGGTTGCGATTGGCTGGAAAAATTACATGACCTCGTTTTACATAGAACAGCGTTTCCTGTTCAGCCTCAGTGTCTCTCAGCGTTTTCAGAGCAGAAAAGGAAAGTGCGCTCTGCTTGTGTCCAAACAGCTCAGCGGGAAATTATCATATTTTTTTCACAGAGAAACCTTACTAAATTAGCTGTGATCCTTACAATTTAGTTAGATTAGAGATTGGAAGATTTTATACAGTTAGTAGAGAATTTTAAAGGAGCATCTACCGCTGTAAAGTCACGGGGGGGCCCAGCGGAGGGGGGGCCCCGCGGGCGGAACACAGACAAGCTCTATAAAGAATACTGGAAAAGTTCACCAAGACTTGTGTAGACATTGCAAAAGCTTTTTTATTTAAAAGTTTTCTATTGAAATATTTCCTGGATTTGGGCAGCCTAACTTTTTAGGATACAAACTTTTTTAGTAAAATGCAGGGGCTTTTGTTAGGTCAAAAAATCCACTTTTATATCATTTTACATTTCAGATAGGTGTTCATTTTCTTTTTCCCTTTTCCACCTTTTTTTGTTTTTTGAAAAAAAAATCCAAAAAACCCTTTTTTACTTTAAAATTTAGAAATTTTTTTTCCCTCAGGTTTTAAGCACAAAGGAAAGGGTTTTTTAAATGAATTTTAGGTGCCAAAAAAAACCTTTTTTATCCGAAAAATTTCGATACGGTTTTTTTTTTTGGGACCCTTTTTTTGGCCGCAAAGTACAGCTTTTGGTTTTTTGATAGGGAAAAAAACTACTTCAAAAGGGTTTTAAATTTGGGAAAACCAGCAAAATTTTTGTGGGTAGTTACCCCAGGGGAATTGTGGTGCCAAAAAAACCTTTTATTATCCAATACATTTTGTACGGTTTTTTTACTTTTGGGGGGGCCAGCTTTGTTGATAGATTACTTTGCAGTTTAAAAATTTAATACAGCAATTTTGGGGCACCAAGGTGAATTTTAGGTCCAAAAATACCTTTTTTAAATTTTACAAAACATTTAAAATATTTGTTTTTTGCACATTTTCCCGTCCAGATTTTTTGGGAAAAGGGCCCCCCTTTCGTTTTAAATTTTAATCCCCAATTGTGTAGTTACCCAGGTGAATTGATAGGTGCCAAAAATACCTTTTTTTTATCCAATACTTACAGATACGTGTTTTTTTTTCTTTGGGCCCAGCTTTTTTGATTGTACTTTTCAGTTAAATTTTAAACAGCATTTTGTAGTCACCAAGGTGAATTGATTTGGGGCCAAAAAACCTTTTTATTTTCCCAATAAATTTTAGATAGGTTTTTTCATTTTGGGGCAGGCCCCGCTTTGTTTTATAGATCTACTTTGCAGTTAAAATTTAATACAGCAATTTTTTAGCACCCCAAATGAATTGATAGGTGCCAAAAATACCTTTTTTTTTCCCAAAACATTTTCAGAACTGTTTTTTTCAAATTTTGCCCAGTCCCGATTTGTTGATAGAGCAGCTTGCAGTTAATTTGAAACCAGCAATTGTGTAGTTTTCCCGGGAATTGATAGGGCCCAAAAAAATTTACGTTTTATTTATCCCAATACTTTTCAGATACTGTTTTTTTTATTTGGCCAAGCCAGCTTTTTTGATAGATCTACTTTGCGTTAATTTGAATCGCAATTTTTTTAGTCCCCACAGGTGAATTGATGTGCCCAAAAATACCTTTTTTTTCCAATACTTTCGATACGTTTTTTGTCACTTTGGCGCAGGCCAGCTTTGTTTATAGATCTACTTTTTCAGTTAATTTGAATCAGCAAAATTTTTAGTCACCACAGGGAATTGAAAAAGGGGCCAAAAAAACCCTTTTTATTATCCGAATACATTACAGATACGTGTTTTTTGCACCTTTTGCCCAGTCCAGATTTGTTGAAGAGCCGGCAGTTAAATTTGAATCCCGCAATTGTGTAGTTACCACAGGGGAATTGATAGGTGCCAAAAAATACCTTTTTTATCCAATCAATTACAGATACGTTTTTTTGACTTTTGCCAACCGCTTTGTTGATAGATACATTGCAGTTAAATTTGAAAAAAAATTTTGTAGTCACACGGGGAATTGATAGGGGCCAAAAATACCTTTATTTTCCCAAACATTCCAGATAGTGTTTTTTCATTTTGGGGAGGCCAGCTTTGTTGATAGATCTATTTGCAGTTAAATTTGAATAAGCAATTTTTTAGTCACCCAAAGGGAATTGATAGGTGCCCAAAATACCTTTTATTATCCGAATACATTCAGATAGTGTTTTTTTGATTTTTGCCCAACAGTTTTTGGTAAGCCACCGCAGTTTAAAATTAATGCCCTTGGGATAAAAGGTGGTTTGGTCCAAAAAAAAACCTTTTATTATCCGAAAACATTTGTACGTGTTTTTTCCTTTCAGGCACTTTTTTTTTTAGACTCTTTTGCAAATTATATTTGAATACAGCAATTTTGTTTTGATTTGAGGGGTTTTAAATAAACGTGATTTGCCGTCTTTTAATAAGAACTTTCCAAAACTCTTCCCATACCTTCTAAAATTTGTATATTTCTGAACATGTATCGAAATTCAGGTGGTAAGCGCGCAAAGAGGGGGTTCGCACATGGGGGTAGGGGTACGAGAGTAGGTGCTGCTTCCCGTGCTGGCGACAACACGCATGCCAGCGGATCATCAGTTGCAGGACCGGTCAGGCCTGTCATTGCTGGTCAGGGCCCTGTGAATTTCAGTAATGAACACCCGTCCCCCAAAATCTGTCCTTCAGTGGTTAATGCAACCTGCATCCAGCAGTCTTACCTCCTCGTCCTCCCAGTAAACGGCCACAAATGTCGTCATCAGCATCACCAGCATCCGTCCAAACATGAAGCAGCCCAAATGTCAACTCGTTTTACCCACCCTGTGGATAATCCATTTTCTGAAGACCTCTTTGATGACAAAATGCGGTTGGGGTCAGAAGCATGTTAAAAGATCAAGAGCCAAAGAGGATGATTTTGTCTGCTCTGACGCCCAGTTACTGATGCCATCAGAGGAGGAGAAGGAAGCCGGTCAATCGGCAAAAATCCCGGGCGGGTCGCAACGCCTTGCATTTCCCTCTTGCTTGTAGCCCGCAGCTCCTGGATGCAGAATGTCAGGACGACCAAGTCACCTGTGTTGATGGGGATGATGACGCATTGCGGATCCAACGTGGTCTTTTCAGCAGAATTTGCTTGCGAGCGCTTCTTCACTGGACGAGGAGAAGACGATGGGGTAGTGTCAGTACGGGTTCCGCCTCAAAAAGGGAGAGGGTGGTCGCAGAATTCCGCTGATATGATTTCGCCAGCCACGGTCAGCGCAAACCCCGCTCCTCGCTTATCGCCGTAAAAAAGGTCCAGGACCTCTCAAGCCTGGCCTTCTTTGACCAAGCCTCTGATTCACCCAGCGATGTCATATGCTGCTATGCCGTAAACGCATAAGTAGAGGGCAAAAACCCAAGGTGGTTAACCACCCCCAAAACTTTGTCTAGTCACATGCAGCAAATTTGCATGAGTTGAAAATGAAGGCAACACTTGGCCAAAAAAGGCCAGCCTGAGCCGGGCCCTCCAACCACTGTCACACCCTCTGTCTCCGCCTCCTCTTCCTCCGCCACCACCAAGCTTTCCCCTCAGCTGCCCATGTTTTCAGAGTCATGATCAGGGATCAGCCTCCGCTTCAGCCTCCACCGTCGCCCGAGTACCACCAGCACCACCAGAGACCCATCCTACCGCTTCTCCTTCCGCCAGTTTGACGACCTGCACGCCGTACAGCGGCCAGTCTAGCAGCCAGCCTTCTGTCTTCCAGGTTTGGGAGCAGAAGAAACACTTTAAACCCAAACCATCCCAAAGCCAAAAGCCTGAATGTTGGCATTGCCAGGCTTTGGCCTTGGGAAAAATTTTTGCCTTTCCGTTGGTGGACACAGATTGGTTCCGCCACGTCATGGCCCTTGCCTGCCCCCAATATCAGATGCCAAACAGGCATTTTTTTTGCCAGAAAAACCCCGTCCCTGCCCTGGCCAGCCACGTGTCATCAAAAATTTTTCAAGCGCTTTTGTCTGCATCTGTGGCCAGGAAAAAAGTCCATCTGACCACCGACACTGGACTAGTAATCACGGCCAAGGCCGGGCTATTATCACTGTGACAGCTCACGGGGTGAGCGGGTGGATTGTCCCTGGGGGTGATGGTGGCTTCAGGCTCGGCGCACGCCCCTTCCCAAAACGCAGGGAGGGTTGCAGGGTTCTTTCCCCCAAGGTCCTCTGGTGGCATCACGTGCCCAGAGACACCAGGCCGGGTTTGTTGAAATTAATCTGTCTTGGAGACCGTCCACACACAGGTCAGGAGTTGTGGACGGCTCTCCGCAACGAGACCGAGCGCTGGCTGGGTCCCAAAGAACCTTGTGCCAGGCAAGGTGGTTGTGCGATAAACGGGCGAAAATCTTCTGGCCGCCCTTAAGATCGGTAGGCTGGAGCACATCCCTTGCCTGGCACATGTCCATGAACCTTGTCGTCCAAAATTTCTAAAGAGCTACCCGGGTTGGACTGCCTGCTGAGGAAGGCTCGAAGTCTAAGTTCGCACTTTCCGCCGTTCGCACCCTGCTTCGTCCCGCCTGGCTGTTTTTGCAGCATCAGCTGGGCCCCTCCCCGTAACCGTCTCATTGTTGACGTGGCAACACGCTGGAATTCCACCCTCCACATGCTCCAGCGATTGTGGCAGCAGCGCAATGCCTTTAAACGCAGTACGAATGACACATGGCCTGAAAAGTAGCGGTGCGGACCTCGGGGTGTTGAGACACCGAGAGTGGAGGCAGGTTGAAAGAGCTGCACCATCCTTGCCAGTTTTGAAGAAAGCCACCAAAATAGTCAGTGCGGACAATCCCCTTGTCAGCATGAGCATTGTGGTGATCTTAGTTCTGGAACGATCGTTGGACACTCTGAAAAAACAGGTCCCGCCAGCGACGGAGGAGGAGACGGACACAGATGCGACACGGAGCTTTTTCTCTCCGTCAAATCCACAAGGCCCGACAGTTTCACAATTTCATCGGTCTTCATTAGGCAGTGGTTCGGAGTCCAGAGCTAGTGCAAGGTTGCACATCAGCTCTCAGGGTGCATCATCTCAGGCAAGTCAGGGCTGTGTTGAAGCTGTGCCGGAGGCAGCGGTGGAGGTGGAGGAGGTGGAGGTATTCCTAGACACCGATGTTACCGACGTCCCTGCCTTGGAAAGGGGTTTTGGCGCGAATTTGAGGCGGAGGAGGAAGATGAGGAAGATCAGTTTTTTAGTGCCCCTCGACCCACAGGCTTGGGAAAGCAAGGCTCCATCTCTCACATGAGTGCTTGGATGCTCCATGTCCTCCAACATGATCCTCGCATTAAGGCCATCAAAATTAAACCAAAAATTTTACTGGGTGGGCCACCCTCCGGGACCCCCGGTACAAAACAAAACTCATCACTTTCCTTCCCCCAACGCAAAAAGAGAGAAAAATGCAGGAAATGGAGATCTTGCTGATGATCAACTGGAGACTCTGTTGCGTCTGCTTCACGTTCCCCAAATGTCACGGTGGAACAACATCAGTGACTTTGATAGCAGCAGAGTGCCAAGTAGGCGTAGCGGAAAGCAGCAGGCAAGGTGGCAGAAGCCTAATGAGTGACCTCTGGCAATCGTTGTTTACCACCTCACCAACGCATGCAATGCAGGGCACAGATACAACACACAGAGATCAGTTAAGATCATGGTGCACGACTATCTGCGTCTCAACCCCGATTTTTTTGTATGTGTTCCGTACCCAATAGACTTCTGGGTATCCAAAATGTACGAATGGCCCGAGCTGGCTCGTCACGCCAGAGAGGTGTTGTCCTGCCCATCAGCCAGCGTCATATCTGAGCGGGACCTTCAGCACAGCTGGGAGTCATTACAGACAAACGCATCCGGCTTTCCAAGATAATGTGGATCGTTGACTTTTTATCAAAATGAATCAGGCATGGATCTCTGATGATGTTGTGGCCCCAATTGCCGAGGTCACTGATTAGTTGCCGGTCTACTTTACTTCCTCTTCAAACAGAAATGGTTCCTCTTGAAAATGTTTTTTTAAAATGATAATTTCTTACTGCAATTTTTATTCTCTTTTCCCAACAGTTCATTTTGCTGGTTTTTCTGTGAGGAGACTGTAAAAGACAGCAAGGTTTCATGACAACACCGTATTCCATTTACTCACTTTATCTTAAGAAGTTTTCGCATTTTCAATGGTTTTGTGGCATTTCTTCCTCACAATTTTTAATAGTGGCTGAGAAGTCATATTTATAATTTTTTGGGGTCATGTAGCTGTGAGATACAGCAATAATCATGGTCCTTTGGAACAGAAATGTGGCTTCTAAGTGGCATTTCTCCCTCACAATTTTAACAGTGGCTTAGAAGTCATTTTTAAAAATTTTTTGGGTCATGCTGCTTTGAAAGCAGCAATACTACAGGTCCTATTAAAAAAAAAATGTTGTTTCTAATAGACATTTGTTCTTCACAATTATCAAGAGTGGTCAAGGGTGATGGTGCTGTCAGAAACAGGAATAGGTATGACACTGATTAATGGACACATATTGCAAAATGACTTGTTTTTGCAAGATCTTTTAACATAGCTATCAATCCCTGTATTGAGACAACCCATTTAATACAATTAAAAAAAAAGAAACAAAGACATGGTGGGATTCCATCCTATATTAAAAATGTGTTTTCTAGAATTAAACTACTAAAAACTGCATGTACAAAATAGCTGGTAAAAAAATTCCTCTGAATTGTACAAGGGAGGTACGGAAAACTTGACCAGATGTGGTTATTCAGAGGACATGGAGTATGGAGCACGGACAGAGAACAAAGTACAGAGACAAATTTTCCCCCAGCACTTGAAATAAAATAAGAAAAAGAATGCCAAGATAAAAAGGGGACCTGGTGGAACAGGGCATTAACCACCAGTATTTCCAAGTGAAGCTCAATTGGTCCGCATATACGGAGCGGCAAGCGCTACCCAGGACAGGGACAGTATATGTCCAGTGAAGCTAAAATGGTGGTTGTTAGACTCCTTTTCCCGGCACTTTTTAATCTGTGGGTCAGACAGGTTTAATGGTCATTCTGCGGTACAGGACAGATATAGTTAATGTCCAGTTCAACTAAAATGGTGGTTCAAAGACTCCTTTTCCCGGACTTTTTTAATTTGGGGGTCAGACCAGGTTTAATGGTCATTCTGCGGTACAGGACAGATATAGTCAAAGTCCAAGTTCAACTAAATGGTGGTTGAAAGACTCCTTTTTCCGGCACTTTTTTAAAAGTGGGGGTCATGCAGGTTGGGGTCATGCTGTGGCCCAGAACAGGTATAGTCAATGTCCAGTGAAACTAAAATGGTGGTTCAAAAACTCTTTTCCGGCCACTTTTTAAATGTGGGGGTCATGCAGGTTTGGGGCTCAAGCTGTGGCCCCCCGGACAAACATAGTCAATGTCCAGTGAAACTAAAATGGTGGTTAAAGACTCCTTTTTCCGCACTTTTTTAAATATGGGGTCTGCAGGTTTGGGGCTCATGCTGTGGCCCAGGACAGGTATAGTCAAGGTCCAGTGAAACTATAAGGGTGGATGATAGACTCCTTTTTCCTGCACTTTTTTTAAATGTGGTGGTCATGCAGGTTTGGGGCTCATGCTGTGGCCCAGGACAGGTATAGTCAATGTCCATTTAAACTAAAATGGTGGTTGAAAGACTCCTTTTTCCGGCACTTTTTTTAAAAGTGGTGGTCATGCAGGGTTTGGGGCTCATGCTGTGGCCCAGGACCAGGTATCATCAATGTCCAGTGAAACTAAATGGGGGGTTTGAAAGACTCCTTTTTCCGGCTATTTTTTAATGTGGGTGTCATGCAGGTTTGGGGCTCATGCTGTGGCCCAGGACAGGTATAGTCAAAGTCCTTGAAACTAAAATGGTGGTTCAAAGACTCCTTTTCCGGCAATTTTGAATCTGGGGGTCATGCAGGTTTGGGGCTCATGCTGTGGCCCAGGACATGTTTAGTCAATGTCAGTTCAACGAAAATGGTGGTTTGAAAGACTCCTTTTTTTCCCGGGACTTTTAAATCTGGGATCATGCAGGTTTGGGGGTCATGCTGCGTTCCAGGACAGGGATATTCAATGTCCAGTTCAAGTAAGATGATGGTTCAAATCATACTGCCTTCTGGCACTTTTTAATTTGTAGGTGATGCAGGTTTAAGGGTCATGCTGTGGTACAAGACAGGGATAGTGAATGTTGTGTGATTTTTTTCTGTGGCTTTTATAACCTAAGTGTGTTGGCTAAGATGTTTGCAAAGTATCCATTTGACTGTTGTGGATGTTAATTTCCAGCTTCTCCAGCCCTGTTGGTTTTAAGAATGAAGGTGTTGTTGCTCCCCCCATTAGACTTTAATGGTCATCGCTCATAATCGACTGCTCACTATCGACTACCTGGTCGATGATGGTCGACTATCGACCATCGACCGATGTCGATGGCCAACGCAATCGCTCAACACTAGTCATGATAATTGCCGATATCGACTATCGAATCGATAACGATAGTTGACACAATTGCTCATCACTATCAGCAAGCATTAAATGACCAACTACTTAGGTGGCAGAGAACAAGAGATTTTTTGTACAGCAAATGTTTTTTTGAGCAGGGAGAAAGTTCTGGTCACTTGTTAGCTACAGTAGTAAAGGCACAGTAGACCTCCCATCACATTACCGAACTTGTGGCAAAGGGTGGTACTGTTGTTTCCGAGAATTCTGATATTTTTGGGTTATGCAGCAGTTTTATAAAAAATTTATATGCATCCAGAGGGGTTATATTGGAGGAGGAGGTTGAATCTTCTATCTCTCTCCCTTGCCTGTCCTCGGAGGCTAAATAATTGCTAGAGCAACTGATTACTTGTAAGCTATTGGAGGAGGCTCTTAGACAGGCCCCTAATGAGAGAGCCACTGGGTTGGATGGTATTCCAACAGAGTTTTTTAAACTAAACTTCACAAGAAGACTCTTCAACCCCAACTCTTGAAGGAATTTCGGGCAGCATTAGAGGAAGGACAATTACCCAGCTCTATGTTTGAAGCTGTTCATTGTTCTTAAACCAGAAAAATACCCGTCTAATCCGGGGTCTTATTGGCCAATTTCTTTACTTCCAGTAGACAATAAATTGTTAGCTTAGGTCTTGGTCATCAGATTTAATAAGGTTATAACTGAGATGGTGCATGTTTTATGCCTAATAAATCTACGGCAGTTATCATTAGAAGACTGTTTCTGAAAATTCAGATGAAAGTGGGGAAGGGTGAGGAAAGGGCAGTTCTCTCATTAGATACTGCCAAAGCTTTTAACAGCATAGAATGGGAGTATCTGTGGGCAGTTTTCAGAGAAATAGGATTTGGTCCCTTCTTCATATCAGCAGTAAAATTGCTCTATGTAAACCCTAGGGTGAGAATCCATGCTAACGGGTTTTTGTTTGATGTGTTTGCTTTGCATAAAGGAAGAAGGCAGGGGTGCTCTCTTTCCTCCCTTTTGTTTACACTTCCCATTGAGCCTCCAGCATGCTTCAGAAATGATTCTGACTTTGTGGGGTTTTGCTAAGGGGATGTGGAAGACTGTCTGGCCCTCTATGCGAATGACTTGTTAAAGTTTGTAGGAAATATTGATTCATCCCTTGCTTTGATTATGTTCTATTTTAAGGAGTTTGATAGATGGTCCAGACTAAAAATTAATTGGAACAAGTCTACTTTACTTCCGCTTGATCAATAGGTCATTTGTAAGTGGTTAACTCTTTTAAATACTTGGAAATGATTGTTAGCTCTGTTGTACAAGACTTTTTAACCCTTAATTTTTCTCCACTGATTTCCAGGCTGATTGTTAAAGTAAATGCCTGGTATAAATTAGCTTTGTCAGTTGTCAAGGGAAACTGAATCAAGACGGCTGCAATTCCTCTGATCCTCTATATTGTACATAATTCTACAGTTTAAGTCCCTCGTCATATTTTTAATAAACTCCATCACCACTTTCGGAAGCTACTTTGGAAAAAGGGACATTCTAGAATAGTGTTGGATCATTTGCATAGGGATAAAGACATGGGTGGACTAGCCAATCCTAATGAATGGCTGCATTGTTTGCTTCACAATGGTAGCATTTTGCAGAATCGGGTTCTAAGGAAGGAAGGGGATCCGTGGAGAAACTGTTGGCTCAGGGTGACAAATGGCCTCACTTATCCTGTGTATTGGAGGCAGAAACATTAGTGAGTGATATGTAGGATTTGATGCATATGTTGTGGGAATGCAGATCACTACGTTTTGGAATGAGGTCATTGTAATCATGTATAACGTTCATAAAATACACATTCCGGTTGACTTATTGCACTATATTCTTGGCTATCTGAATGATGTGGTTTTTGATGATAAACAGCGGCTTTTTGTTTCTTGTATACTTTATATAGCCAGAAAGTCTTTAGGTGGATTTAGTCCTTTCCCCTTATTATCGGTGGATTTAGTCCTTTCACCTTATTATCTGTGAATTTATTAGTAGATTAAATAATGTCATAAGAGCGGGGGGTTTATAAAAAAGGAATGCAGTTAAGAAATGGAAAAGTATATGGGGCTAATGGCTAGATTCCCTGGGTTTTGCTGCCCTTAGTCCTTCTGATGATAGGTTGTTTGGTCATCTATCTCCTCGATCATAATCATGTGTCACCCCTTCCACATGCTATTTATGTTATGTATCTATATTGCATTACATAGTCCTTTAAACATAGTAATGAATACTTAAATAGAATACCTGAAGTTGGGTCTGTCTTTATTTATTGGAATAGAATTTGCTATGTGGTCCTTACCCTGGTTTATTCGAGTACAATAGTTTATTTATTTTCAAAGCACCAGTGCTTTCATTGCCATATGTTTTTCCATATTGGTCCATTTTGTTACTTTTTTTTAAAAGAAAATTATATGCTTTGTCCATTTCATGTTTTATTACTCTAAATTTGTAATTTTTTATATATTTTTTTTGTTATTCTTCATTATTGCTGTTATATACCTACATTACATATGGTTTTATATGTGTATCACATACTATTTTATTTTTTTCAAAAATTAGGTAATAACGGCAAAAAATTAAAGTTTTTTATTTAAGTGAAAACGTTGATGACATTGAGGAAAAATTAGCTACAAACACCTAGAAAGTTAATTTCTGATTTCTTCACAGTTGTTTCTTTTTTAACCTAAGAAACAATTCATAATATAGCCGAAGTATTTGTGCCATTTCAAGATTCTACATAGGGGTCGGTGGCTGAGCACTCTGAAGTGTTAGCTCCTTAGATGGTAAGCTTCCGTAACTTAGGTCAGGGTGATTTAAGTTGTGTGAACACAAAAGCCAAGAATTTGTTGATCAAAGGTAGCAGCAACTTCCCTCAGTGGTTTCTTTCTTATAAAATCAGATTAAGATTTTTGCCTTGAAGGGTACTCAAGACCTGAAGGGATAAATCATAGTTGCCAACTTTTGAAAATGGAAAAGCAGGAGATTAAAGAGGGTGGCACGCCCATCTTTTGGTGTGACACACCCCTTCAAAAATCCACACCCACTCCGCCTAACTGCATAATACATATTGGAAAAAGCCAGGTAGATGCCCTTATAGCCAGGTATAGCCCCCCTATAACCAGTAAGTGGCCCCTTACACAGCAGGTAGATCCCCCTTTTAGCCAGGTAGTTTGCCCCCTTAGTAACAGGTAGTTGCCCTCCTTTAAAGCCAGTAGTTGCCCCCTTTGTAGTCAGGTAGTTGCCATCCCCTTTGTTATAGCCAGGTAGTTGCCCCCTTTAATAGTCAGTAGTGGCCCCCTTTTAGAAGCCAGTATTTGCCCCTTTAGTACCAGTGTTAAGGTTAGTTGCCCCCTTTAGAAGAGCCGGGTAGTGGCCCCCCCTTTAGAAGCCAGGTAGTTTGCCTCTCTTTAGTAGCCAGTAGGTAGTTGCCCCCTTTAGAAGTCAGGTAGTTGCCCACCCTTTAAAGCCAGGTAGGTAGTTGTCCCTCATTAGAAGCCAGGTATTGCCCCGTTTGTACCAGAAGGTAATTGCCGCCTTTAGAAATACAGTAAGTAGTTGCACCCTTATAGTAGCCAGGTAGGTAGTCTTGCCCCCTATAGTAAGCCATGTAGTGTGCCCACTTTAGTCGCCAGGTAGGTTAGTTGCCCCCATTAGAGGACGCCAGGTAGTGGCTCCCCCTAAAGTAGCCAGGTCAGGTAGTTTCCCCCCTTTAGCAATCCAGGTAGGTAGTTGCCCCCTTTTAGTAGCCATGTAGTGCCCCTTAGTAGCCATGTCGGAAGTTGTCCTCCCTTTAGAACCAGGAAGTAGGCCCCCTTTAGTAGCCAGGTAGGTAGTTTCCCCCCTTTAGTAGCCATGTAGGTACTTGCCCCTTAGAGCCAGGTAGGTAGTATGCCCCCTTTAGAATCCAGGAAGTGCCCCCTTTATGTAGCCAGGTAGGTTGTTGCCCACTTTAGTTTCCAGGTAGGTAGTTGCCCCCTTTAGAATCCAGGTAGTAAGTTGGCTCCCTTTAGAAGCCAGGTAAGTGCCCCCTTATAGAAGCCAGGTAGGAAGTTCCCCCATTAGTAGCCAGGTTAAAGTAGTTTGCCCCCTTTAGAAGCCAGGTAGGTAGTTGCCCCCTCCCTTTAGTAAGCCAGTAAAACCCCCATGTAGCTAATAAAAAAATAAAATAATAAAATCCAATATACCATCACCAGCTCCTGCAGCTCCGGACAACCTCCCGATCTCCTCAGCGACGCAGGTGAAGTGAGTGCAGAGGCTCGTCACTCCCCCATGCGCCGCTGACCTTTATTACAAGCGCACAACGGCGCTGTGCATCAGGTGAGAAGGATGAGGGAGCGATCCCTCCTGCCACCACCCCTGCACAGCGAGACCTCCGGTGCGGGTGAAGCGGCCGCTGCGGCCGCTTCACCCGCCTTTAGGAGCGGCCCCGGCGGCGCAAGAGTATGCCGCACCAGCGTAATTTAAAGGAACCAACAGTCGGCGGGAGGAATGCCAACTTCTAGCCGGAGGGCGGGGGGGGGGGACCCCAAATAGCGGGACCCCCCGCCAAAAAAACGGGAGAGATTGGTCATGTAAGGGATTAATATGTAGAGTAGATATTCCTTTTTTTATTGCTCAGTTAAAGCATTTCAGGTTTAAAAGGAAATGGATTAAAATAAGGAAAAAAGACAAGCATTAATGATGTATAATGCTGATAATATTTTAAGTTAAGTGTTAGCTCCTTAGATGGTAAGCTTCCGTAACTTAGGTCAGGGTGATTTAAGTTGTGTGAACACAAAAGCCAAGAATTTGTTGATCAAAGGTAGCAGCAACTTCCCTCCGTGGTTTTCTTTCTCAATAAAATCAGATAAGATTATTTACCTGTAGGTTACTCCAAGACCTGAAGGGATAAATCATAGTTGCCAACTTTTGAAAATGGAAAAGCAGGAGATTAAAGAGGGTGGCACGCCCATCTTTTGGTGTGACACGCCCCTTCAAAAATCCACACCCACTCCGCCTAACTGCATAATGACTTTGGAAGAAAGCCAGGTAGATGCCCTTAGAGCCAGGTAGTAGTCCCCCATAACAGGTAGGCCCCTTACATGCAGGTATATCCCCCTTGTAGCCAGGTGTTCCCCCCTTTTGTAGTCAGGTAGTGCCCCCCATTAGAAGCCAGGTAGTTGCCCCATTGTAGTCAGGTAGTTGGCCTCCCCTTTGTTTACCAGGTAGTGCCCCCTTTAATATCAGGGTAGTGGCCCCCTTTAGAAGCCAGTTAGTTTGCCCCTTTAGTATCCAGGTAGTAGTTGGCCCACCCTTTAGAAAGCCGGTATGGCCGCCCTTTAGAAGCAAGGAAGTTGCCCCCTCTTTATAGCCAGTGTAGGTAGTTGCCCCCTTAAGAAGTCAGGTTAGTTTGCCCCCTTTAGAAAGCCAGGTAGGTAGTTTGCCCTCAATTAAAGCCAGGTAGTTGCCCCCTTCAGTAGTCCAGGTAGGTAATTGCCCCCTTTAGAATACAACAGTAGGTATTCCCCTTTAGTAGGCCAGGAGAGGTATTGCCACCTGTTAGTAGCCAGGTAGTGCCCACTTTAGTAGCCAGGTATAGGTAGTTGCCCCCATTTAGAAGCCACAGTAGTGCCCCCTTTAGTAGCCAGTAGGTAGGTTGCCCCCTTTAGAAGCCAAGTTAGGTAGTTGCACCCCTTTAGAAGCCCGGTAGTAGTTTGCCACCCATTAGACGCCCAGGTAGTGCCCCCTTTATAGTAGCCAGGTAGTAGTTTCCCCCTTTAGTAGCCAGGTAGGTAGTTGCCAGCCCTTTTAGTACCAGGTAGTTAGTTGCCCCCCTTTTAGAATACAGGTAGGAAGTTGCCCCCCTTTGAGAAGCCAGGTAGGTATTTGCCCCCTATAGTAGCCAGGTATGCCACTTTCAGTACCAGGTAGGTAGTTGCCCCCCTTTTTTTTTTTTTAAAGCAGGTAGTGCCCCCTATATACCATGTAGGAAGTTCCTCCCGCCCTGTAGATAGCCAGTATGTAGTTTGCCCCCCTTTAGAAGCCAGTTAGGTAGTTGCCCCCTTTAGAATCCGGTAGGTAGTTGCCCCCTGTTAGAAGCCAGGTGTAGGAGCCCCCTTTAAGTAGCCAGGTAGGGAAGTTGCCCCCCCTTTAGTAGCCCCAGGTAGGTAGGTTGCCCCTTTAGAAGCCAAGGTAGGTAGTTGCCCCCCTTTCGAAGCCAGGTAGTCGTTGCCCCCTTGTAAGCCAGGTAGTGCCACCTTTAGAAGCCAGGTAGGTAGTTGCCCCCTTTAGTAGACAGGTAGTAGTTGCCACCCTTTAGTAGCCAGTAGGTGAGTTGCCCCCTTTAGAAGCCAGGTAGGTATTGCCCCCCATTAGTAGCCAGGTACAGCCCCCCTTGTAGCAAATAAAAATAAAAATAATAAAATCCCCTTACCTCACCAGGCTCCTGTCAGCTCCGGACCCACCTCGATCTCCTCAGCGACGCAGGGAAGTGATGCAGAGCTCTTCAACTCCCCCTGCGCCGCTGACCTTTATGTACGGCGCACACCGGCGCTGTTCATACAGGGGGAGAAGGGAGAGGGAGCGATCCCTCCTGCCTCCTCCCTGCACAGCGGGGACCCCGTGCGGGTGAAGCGGCCGCTGCGGCCGCTTCACCCGCCTTTAGGAGCGGCCCGGCGGCGCAAGAGTAGCGCACCAGCGGTAATTTAAAGAACCAACAGGCGGCGGGAGGAATGCCAACTCTGCCGGGAGGGCGGGGGGGGGGGGACCCCCAAATAGCGGGAACCCCCCCCCCCCGCCAAAAACGGATAGTTGGCATGTATGGGATTAATATGTAGAGATATTCTTTTTTTTTGCTCAGTTAAAGCATTTCAGGTTTAAAAGGAAATGGATTAAAATAAGGAAAAAAGACAAGCATTAATGATGTATAATGCTGATAATATTTTTAAATTGGCTATGAAAATTTGACACAACCACCAACAAAAGTATAAAACTGTGTTGTGCACTTATTTAGGAAGCCAGTCAAGACTTGTTTTAGAAATAGCAAAGGAAAAATGACGTTACAGATGTCTACATAATTTCTGCATTAAAGGTCTCTATTTAATAGAAGTCTTTGGTCAGATTGGATATAAATGAACAAATTATATCTGAGTTAGGACACTATAAATCTTATGAGCAATTACTAATAAAGAAGTAGTTCACAAAAAGGTCAGTTTTTGTAAAAAGGACACGATGGAGGTGAACCTGTAATATCTGTATGAAATCTCACAAAGCACAATGCACATAATCCTTAATCCCAGTAACAGTTTACCTTATCTAAGTGATACCCATAC
>JAODAL010063216.1:0-19356 GCA_025379985.1 Phyllomedusa bahiana
AGGGGAAAACAGGAGACCCCTTGTCGCTTTACGACCCCGACAGAATGGCCTCAGCAAACTTCAGGTGTCACGCATGAGCTGCCACTGGCTGACATCAAAGTTACACAGGGGAGTACTCCTGTCCGCCTGGACCTTCAAAAAATCGCTAATGGCCTTTCTCTGTTCATACAGTCGGTCCAACATGTGCAGACTGGAATTCCAACGGGTGGAAACATCGCATATCAGTGTGTGTTGGGGGAGGCCGTCCTGCCGCTGCAACTCGAGGAGGGTGTTCCTGGCTTTGTAGGAATGGATGAAGTGCATGCACAGTTTCCTGGCCATTTTCAGAATCTTCTGAAGATTGGTGGAAGACTTCAGGAACCTTTTCACAATCAGATTGAACACGTGTGCCATGCAGGGCACATGGACCATTCCTCCTCGGTGCAGCGCGGAAACCATGTTCCTCCCATTGTCCGTCACCATAGTTCCGACTTGCAGTCGGCCCGGAGAGAGCCACACATCGATTTCTTGCTACATGACGCGGAGCAGTTCCTCCCCTGTGTGACTTCGTTCACTGAGGCAAGCCAGGTGTAGAACTGCGTGACACCGCTGTGCCCTACACATGTGGTATGATGGAGCAGCACTTGTGGAGGCTGAGATGGTGGTGGTGGTGGAGGAGGAGGGCGCGGACATTGGCGCAGGAGAAGCAGTTTGACAACGTGGAGGAGAAAGCGGCATCTCCTGTCCAAGTTGTTGGTGTACCTGGGCCGGAAGCACATTCACCCAGTGGGCCTTTAAAGGACATGTACTGGCCCTGACCGTAGTTACAGCTCCAGACGTCCGCGCTGCCATGCACCTTGGAACAAACCGGTAAGCTCAAGGACTGGCCCACCTTCTGTTCTACATATTTGTGAAGTGCTGGTACTGCCTTTTTGGAAAAGAAATTACGGCTTGGAACTCTCCATCTCGGCTCGGCACAAGCCATTAGTTCTCTGAACGGTGCAGAGTCCACCATTTGGAAAGGGAGGGACTGCAGTACCAACAACTTGGACAGGAGCACGGTCAGCTTCTGCACCTTAGGATGGTTGGACGCATACTGTTGTCTCTTTGCAATCGCCTCGTTGAACGACTGCTGGCACCATGAGTAGCGAGGAGCAGGAGCATCTGGACCGGGAGATGATGGCAAAGAGAAACAGCTCCCTTCTGCAGAGGTGGTGGAGCCTTGACTGGCTGCAATGGCATGCGTGCCACTGGGCGCTGCTGCTGCGGTGGCAGGATGGACCACCACATCTGAGCCACGTTTCTCCCAGGCCACCGGATGGTGACGCTGCATGTGTTGACACAGGGCCGTGGTGCCAACGTTAGCTCCCTGGCCACGCTTCACTTTCTGCCCACAGATTCTACATATACCCATATTCGGCTCCTCCGGTGTCTTAGCAAAGAACTGCCACACCGCCGAGTATCTGATTTTACCGCCAATGCTCCGCACTGAGTGACTACTACCGCCGCTGCCTCGCTGAGCCCCTGTGCCGCTACTTTCTTGGACCTGCGAAGCGGGTTTTCTACCCCGTGGCCGCTTGGCTCCTGACCTCACACTGCTGCTACCCTGCTGACTCACGGCCACACAACCCACTTGCTGGCTGCGCCGCTGCCTGATGCGCAAGCTGACGCCCTCTTCTCCTGACGATGATGAAGCCCTTGCTTCACCCGGCTCCCAAGTGCGGTCGGCTACATCATCATCGATTTGTGTTTCATCGTCACTGCTGTCCTCATCACCGGTCTTGGTATGCAGAGGCTGACCCCTCACAACATGACCTCCCATGCCACTCTCCACATCTATACTTTGCCGCCTACTGCAACAAGTAGGGGATATTGGCCCCATTTCTTCGCTGCCAAGCAGCTGCTGACTGGCCTCCTCAAATTGTTCATCCTCGCTGTATAGTGGCGCTGAGCCCAGACCACATAGTAGATCTCTAGCTGAGGGAACCGGATGGGATAGAGGCGGGTTGAGGCAGGTGAGGGCCGCTGACCCGCTCCCGGGCCATGCCAACTAAGGGTTGTGTCTGACGTTCCCACGACTCTTGGCTGGGGTTGTCAGATGTCATCTGGGAGGAAGTGGATGACCTAGTCAACCAATCAAGAACCATTGGGTTGCTGAACAACACATGGCTGCTAGATGACACAGGCAGTTCTGGCCTCACCAAATGACCACTGCTGCGACGTCCCCTTACTGTGCTGCGACCTGGGCCTGCTCCAGTAAATGTTGAGAAATTTGAGACCATGCTCATTGATCAACTCGAGACATCTGTTGCGTCTGCTTCATGTTCTAATGTCACGGTGGAACAACGTCAGCAACATGACAGCAGTAGAGTGGCAAGTAGCTGTAGTAGCAGCAGCAGGTATTGTGGCAGAAGCCTAATGGGTGACCTGTGGCAATATTTTTTTACCACCTCACCAATGACTGTAAGGCAGGGCACAAATCAGACACACAGAGACCACCTTAAGACCATGGTCCACGATTATCTGCCGCTCAACACCAATGTTTTTGGACATGGTCCGGACCCAATCGGCTTCTGGGTGTCCAAACTGGATGAATGGCCTGAACTTGCTCAGCACGCCATAGAAGTGTTATCCTGCCCAGCAGCCAGCGTCATCTCGGAACAGACCTTAAGTACAGCTGATGTAGTGATAACTGACAAATGTATCTGGCTTTCCCCTGCGAATGTGGATCGTTTGACTTTTATCAAAATGAATCAAGCATGGATCTCTGATGATTTTGTTGCCCCAGTTGTCAAGGTCAACTTCACAATGGGAACTATACATTCCTCTTTGAAAAATAAATGGTCCTATTGAAAAAACTTTATTCAAAATACTCATATTTTATTGCTAATTGTATTCAGAGTGTCCAAAAGGTAATTTTGCTGGTTTTGTGTTTAGGAGACTGTAAAAGACACCAATAGTAAAGGTTTTATTGAAAAAACTTTATTCCAATTATTCATTTCTTCTTGAAAATTTTAAGCAGTGTCAATGGTTTTGGGGTCATGCTGCTGTAGTCAAGGTCCTATTCCAAAAATTCATGTTTAAAAACTCTTTTTTTCTTGCTAATTTTATAGAGTGACGAAAAGGTAATTTTTGTGGCTTTTGTAGTCATGCTGCTGTAAAATACAGTGATATTCAAGGTTCTGTAAAAGATAGCAATAGTCAATGTCCTATTCAGAAAAATCTTGTTTGAAATATTCATTTCTTCCTGCGAATTTTATTCTGATGGTCAATAAGGGCATCTGT
Organism: Phyllomedusa bahiana; assembly: GCA_025379985.1. NCBI lineage: Eukaryota > Metazoa > Chordata > Amphibia > Anura > Hylidae > Phyllomedusa > Phyllomedusa bahiana. The sequence continues at coordinate 3,265 of JAODAL010063216.1, forward strand.
GCTGGTTTTGGGGTCAGGACATTTTAAAAGACACCAACAGTAAAGGTCATATTGTAAAAAAGCTTATTTCACATACTCATTTCAGATGCCTCAAGGCAATCAAAATGAACAGCGGATACTGGATGGTCACCCTCCTTGATCCATGTTCCAAATCAAAAGTCAGCAATTTCCTTCCACACACTCAATTTAACAGTAGAATGCAAGAATTTGAGACAGAGCTCATTGACCAACTAGAGACATCTATTGCGTCTTCTTCACGTTCTAATGTCAGCAACGTGACAGCAGTAGTATGGCAAGCAGCCACAGCAGCATTGGAAAAAAATCTTGTTTGAAGTAGTCAATTTCTTGAGGGTCCATTAGGGCATCTGTGCTGGTTTTGTGGTCATGCTGCTGTAAAGGACAGTGACAGTCAATGTCCTATTCACTAAAATATTGGTTCAAATACTTATTTCTTCTTGCGAATTTTATTCTGAGGGTCCATAAGGGCATCTGTGCTGGTTTTGTGGTCATGCTGCGGTAAAAGACAGCGATAGTCAATGTCCTTTTCACAAAAATCTTGTTTGAAATACTGATTTGTTCTTGCTAATTTTATTCTGAGTGTCCATAAGGGCATTTTTGCTAGTTTTGGGGTCAGGCTACTGTAAAAGGGATGCCAGGGGTACCAATAGGAAAGTACTCCTGTCAGTGGCCCTAATTAAAAAGGAGCCCAGTGATATGTTAAAAATAGGAAGTAGTAATGGGTGGGCACCCCATTTGATTTAGCTGCATGGGGCCATGAAACGGTTCATAGACGACTGACAGCAGCCCTGGCTCCCACTATAACTATGGCCCTGCCAACTGAACTTTCGTGTTTTCCATGAGGATGTTCTTGCTGCCACCACAAATATGACATGTTCTTGGTCCCTGGTGCAAAAGTGATAGGAGGTCTCCTGCCAGTTACCATGTGTCATTTCCAATACCGATGTCTTCTCATGTGTCACGTGGGCAGCAGCTGCTACTGCTGTACCTGCTGTGGCTATGCGATCCTCATCTTTTCGGTTATCCATTGAAAGGAATTAATAATTTTAGCCTGTGAATTTTTTACTGTGACTCTTAGAGCCTAATTGTCTTGACTAAGATGTACCACGTATCCAGTTTACTGTTGTGGATGGTAATTCCAGCTTCTCCTCCCCTGTTTGGGTCTAAAAATTGACCTGGTCATGCTCTTCCATTGACTATAATGGCAATCGGCGATTGATCGAGATCGGCACGATATTTTTCAAAATCGGCAATTGCCTAAATCACGATATTTTTTTACTGATTGCTCATCACTAGTCGCGCCCAATTAAATCTTTAGATGCCATAGCCAATTCCAACCATGGCAGTTAAGGGAAAGACAGAGGGAGGGAGTTCCCTCTGTCTGCATCGTAACCCCACGGTGCAATCACAGAGGGCCAATGAGTTCCATAGCAACCTAACAAAGGCTTCTGGGTTGCCTGTGATGTCATCATAGGGTGATTGACAGGTACAATACATCGCAGTACATGCATGTTCTGCCATGTATTGTACCAAAGAAAAAAAGATCGCTGAGTCAAGTCCCCTATTGGGACAAATGTAAAACAGTTAAAACATTTTTTTCTCATTACAAACGCCAATCGCCCCAAAAACGATTAAGATTTAAAAAGTGCATATATTTTGTACCGCTGACCTCACCTATAAATCTGTCATGTTATTTAAACCACACGATTAACTGGGTTAAAAAAAAAAAAAAAACAATGACAGATTTGCAATTTTTGTTCATCCCGCAGTACAAAAAATGGAATAAAAAGCAATCATAAAGTCATATAAATGCCAAAGTGCTACCAATGAAAACGTAATTTTATACTGAAAAAAAACCTTTACACAGCTATATATGTAGAAAAAAAATTTAGCGATACATATATATTATTTTACAAAATAAAAAAACACTTTTTTAAAAAATGCTATAACATAAAAAATATATATACAGTAAATTGGATATTGCTGTAATTGGATCAACCCATATAGCAAAACTAACATGTCACATATACATCACAGTGACCACTGTTAAAATTAAAAAAAACACTACCAGAATTGCATTATTTTTAGATATGGGCGAATTTCTCAAAAATTCGATTCGCCGACTTCGCCTAATTTTCCGACAAAATTAGTTTCGGGTCGAATTACTTCGGGACGAATCGCGTTAAAAAACAGCTATTTCCAGGCTGCACAGAGCCTGTAGGGTGCTGTAGAACGTTGTGCCATGCTTAAATATGAAGAGGGAGCTTGGTTTGGTCTTCATACAATGTTGTGTTTTAGTATGACACGGATATGACTGCCGCCGCTCTTAGTATCGCTTTACTATAAAATTCTCTGGGCACTTAAGAGGGCAAAACTGACCAAAAAACTGAAGCGGGAATGTAGCCTGATAAAGTCATGGCAGCGAAAGCTGAAAAAAAACAAGCTGAGGGCTCAGGTGGCAACATCAGTGACAAAGTGTAGAGGTGACGGCAGCAGCCACAGCAGCATGAGGTCAGAGAGTGGCACAATGACATTCTGGAGGTGGCAAAAACAGGAGTAAGCCACAGAGTGGCACAATGACACAGTGTGGAGGGCACGGCAGCAGCCACAGCAGCAGCATGAGGTCAGACATTTGCACAATGACAGAGTGTGTAGGTCACGGCAGCAGCCACAGCAGCAGCATGAGGTCAGACAGTGGCACAATGACATTCTGGAGGTGGCAAAAACAGGAGTAGGCCACAGAGTGGCACAATGACACAGTGTGTAGGTCATGGCAGCAGCCACCGCAGCAGCATGAGGTCAGACAGTGGCACAATGACAGAGTGTGGAGGTCACGGCAGCAGCCACAGAAGCAGCATGAGGTCAGACAGTGTCACATTGACATTCTGGAGGCGGCTAAACAGTAGTAGGCCACAGAGTGGCACAATGACAGAGTGTGGCAGTCACGGCAGCAGCCACAGCAGCAGGATGAGGTCAGACAGTGGCACAATGACATTCTGGAGGCGGCAAAACAGGAGTAGGCCACAGAGTGACTCAATGACAGAGTGTGGAGGTGACGGCAGCAGCAGCATGAGGTCAGAGAGTGGCACAATGACACAGTGTGTAGGTCACGGCAGCAGCCACAGCAGCAGCATGAGGTCAGACAGTGGCACAATGACAGAGTGTGGAGGTCACGGCAGCAGCCACAGCAGCAGCATGAGGTCAGACAGTGGCACAATGACACAGTGTGGAGGTGGCACAAACAGGAGTAGGCCACAGAGTGGCACAATGACAGAGAGTGGAGGTGACGGCAGGAGCAACAGCAGCAGCATGAGGTCAGACAGTGGCACAATGACATTCTGGAGGTGGCAAAAACAGGAGTAGGCCACAGAGTGGCACAATGACAGAGTGTGGAGGGCACGGCAGCAGCCACAGCAGCAGCATGAGGTCATAGAGTGGCACAATGACAGTGTGGAGGTGGGTGGCAATACCAATCCCTGATAAAGATGGTTGGTGGCAGATGGAGAAACTGTCAGCAGATGTGTGGCATCAGACGTGAAGGCGGCATCAGATTAGTGGCTGAGGCAGGTAATTTGAACCCAGACTCATTTCTCAAAGTTTTGGTGAGGCATCATGGCTGATGTAATCTGACGCCTAAGGCATTGGTGTGTGGAAATCCTGGCCGATCCACGCTTGATTCATCTTGACAAAGGTCAGTCGTTCCACATTTCCCGTGGACAAGCGGGTTCTCCTTGGGTTAACGATGGCCCCCGCCGCACTGAACACCCACTCTGATGCCACACTACTGGCCGGGCAGGACAGCTTCTCCACTGCAAACTCGGCAAGTTGCGGCCACACATCCAGTTCGGCTGCCCAGTAGTCCAGCGGATCTTCTAACTGGAGTGGCAGAGTGCTTTACAAGTAGGCCACCACCTGTTGGTTCAGGGACTGCTAAAGGTCCTGCTGCTGCTGCTGCTGCTGCTGGCGACTGCCCTCCTCACTAGGCTGGTGAAGGAAGCTGCTCATCAGTGACTCCAGACTTAGGTTGCTGCTGATGGAGCTGGTACTGCTCCTACCCCCCCACCTTCCCCCAGCAGCCGCGGCAGTAGTACGTGAGCACTGAGGAACCCCCCCGGTCAGACCTGTCAGAGGAGGGACGATGCCGCACATAGGCAGCGGCCAACTGACTACGGAGGATTTCCCTATAGTATTTGAGTTTGTCCTCCCTCTCAGCAGCTGGGAAAAAGGCTCCCATTTTGGACTGGTAGCGAGGGTCCAATAGGGAGGAGAGCCAGAAGTCATCCCTCTGCCGGATGGTGTCTATTCGGCTGTCACTAGCCAGGCAAATCAGCATGCTGCGGGCCATCTGCACAAGTGACTCCGAGGGACTCCCTGCCTCCATCTCCACTGTATACTGCCATGGTGCTTGCGGGTCATCTGCCTCGTATTCCTCATCTCCATCTACCTCCTCCAGCTGCTCCTGCTCCTCCTCTCCTGGGTAGAAAATACACTCATTTCACCAGACAATGCTTCTTCTCCAATGTCCTCCTCCTCCTCACCTCCTCCTCCAGTTCAGTCCCCACCGGACTCATGTGGCCGTGAGATGTAGTCGCCACGTCTTCTGTCCCCTGCCCAGACAGATTTTTCAGCATCTGCTCCAGGACATGAAGCAGTAGAGTGACGTTATTCATCCCATAGTCCTGGCAACTGACAAATAACGTCGTCTCCTCGAATGGCCTCAGCAAACTTCAGGTGTCACGCATGAGCTGCCACTGGCTGACATCAAAGTTACACAGGGAAGTACTCCTGTCCGCCTGGACCTTCAAAAAATCGCTAATGGCCTTTCTCTGTTCATACAGTCGGTCCAACATGTGCAGACTGGAATTCCAACGGGTGGAAACATCGCATATCAATGTGTGTTGGGGGAGGCCGTCCTGCCGCTGCAACTCGAGGAGGGTGTTCCTGGCTTTGTAGGAATGGATGAAGTGCATGCACAGTTTCCTGGCCATTTTCAGAATCTTCTGAAGATTGGTGGAAGACTTCAGGAACCTTTTCACAATCAGATTGAACACGTGTGCCATGCAGGGTGCATGGACCATCCCTCCTCGGTGCAGCGCAGAAACCATGTTCCTCCCATTGTCCGTCACCATGGTTCCGACTTGCAGTCGGCACGGAGAGAGCCACACATCGATTTCTTGCTGCATGACGCGGAGCAATTCCTCCCCTGTGTGACTTTGTTCACTGAGGCAAGCCAGGTGTAGAACTGCGTGACACTGCTGTGCCCTACACATGTGGTATGATGGAGCAGCACTTTTGGTGGCTGAGATGGTGGTGGTGGTGGAGGAGGAGGACGCGGACATTGGCGCAGGAGAAGCAGTTTGACAACGTGGAGGAGAAAGCGGCGTCTCCTGTCCAAGTTGTTGGTGTGCCTGGGCCGGAAGCACATTCACCCAGTGGGCCGTAAAGAACATGTACTGGCCCTGACCGTAGTTACAGCTCCAGACGTCCGTGCTGCCGTGCACCTTGGAACAAACCGGGAAGCTCAAGGACTGGCCCACCTTCTGTTCTACATATTTGTGAAGTGCTGGTACTGCCTTTTTGGAAAAGAAATTACGGCTTGGAACTCTCCATCTCGGCTCGGCACAAGCCATTAGTTCTCTGAACGGTGCAGAGTCCACCATTTGGAAAGGGAGGGACTGCATTACCAACAACTTGGACAGGAGCACGGTCAGCTTCTGCACCTTAGGATGGTTGGACGCATACTGTTGTCTCTTTGCAATCGCCTCGTTGAACGACTGCTGGCACCATGAGTAGCGAGGAGCAGGAGCATCTGGACCGGGAGATGATGGCAAAGAGAAACAGCTCCCTTCTGCAGAGGTTGTGGAGCCTTGACTGGCTGCAATGGCATGCGTGCCACTGGGTGTTGCTGCTGCGGTGGCAGGATGGACCACAACATCTGAGCCACGTTTCTCCTAGGCCACCGGATGGTGACGCTGCATGTGTTGACACAGGGCCGTGGTGCCAACGTTAGCTCCCTGGCCACGCTTCACTTTCTGCCCACAGATTCTACATATACCCATATTCAGCTCCTCCGGTGTCTTAGCAAAGAACTGCCACACCGCCGAGTATCTGATTTCACCGCCAATGCTCCGCACTGAGTGACTACTACCGCCGCTTCTTCACTGAGCCCCATGTGACGCTACTTTCTTGGACCTGTGAAGCGGTTTTCTACCCCGTGGCTGCTTGGATCCTGACCTCACACTGCTGCTACCCTGCTGACTCATGGCCACACAACCCACTTGCTGGCTGCGCCGCTGCCTGACGCGTAAGCTGACGCCCTCTTCTCCTGACGATGATGAAGCCCTTGCTTCACCCAGCTCCCAATTGCGGTCGGCTACATCATCATCGATTTGTATTTCATCGTCACTGCTGTCCTCATCACTGGTCTTGGTATGCAGAGGCTGACCCCTCACAACATGACCTCCCATGCCACTCTCCACATCTATACTTTGCAGCCTACTGCAAGAAGCAGGGATATTGGCCCCATTTCGTCGCTGCCAAGTAGCTGCTGACTGGCCTCCTCAAATTGTTCATCCTCGCTGTATAGTGGCGCTGAGCCCAGACCACATTGTAGATGTGGGAACCGGATGGGACAGAGGCGGGTTGAGGACAGGTGAGGGCCGCTGACCCGCTCCCGGGCCATGCCAACTAAGGGTTGTGTCTGACGTTCCCACCGACTCTTGGCTGGGGTTGTCAGATGTCATCTGGGAGGAAGTGGATGACCTAGTCAACCAATCAAGAACCATTGGTTTGCTGATCAACACATGGCCGCCAGATGACACCAGCAGTTCTGGCCTCACCAAATGACCCCTGCTGCGACGTCCCTTTACTGTGCTGCGACCTGGGCCTGCTCCAGTAAATGTTTGTGCCACTCACATGTGAAGAGCCTGCCACCTCTCTGTCTGACATACTGTTTGTTCTAAAATGTACAGACTCTGTTTAATGAAGATATCTGTATATGATAAATACACGCCCTGTATTTGACTCCAAATGAGCCCACTAACAAGCTTTGGTAACTCTTGGAAAATAAATTGCGCTCCACAAATGGCCAGGAAAAATTTACTTGTATGTGCCGTTTAAAAGCACTGTGTATTTTACTGAATATAAAAGCACAAACAGGCTTAATTAACCTTCGGATATGAATTATGCTTCAGGCAAATTTTCTTCTTTGGTGGTGAAAAACAACATTACTTTTACTGAATACAACTACAGAAAAATACTTACTTAACCCTGGGATGTAAATTGCGCAAAAGAAATGTGCTGCCAACAATTACCAGCTTTGCAGCATGTTAAAACGGCGTGTATTTTACGGAACACAACAGCAGAAAAACTCGTAATTAACATTCGATATGAATTATGCTACAGGCAAAATTTCTTCTTTGGCATTGAAAAACACCGTTTCTTTTAGTGACCACAGCAGCAGAACAACGCTCAATTAACCCCTGGATCTAAATTGCGCAAAAGAAATGAGCAACCAAAAATTAAGTGGTATTTGGATTGTAAAAACGCTGTTTCTTTAACTGAATACAACAGCAACAGGCTTAGATAACCTTTGGATATTCAATGTGCTCAAGAACTGAGCAGATAGCATTAAAATGTATATGCAGCTGAATTGGACGCACACTGGACTTTAGTTCCAATACCCCACAAAATCAGAATTAGAACGTAAGAGAAGCAGTCTCTGAGACAAGCTGTGACACCCCCCAAAAAATTGCTGTATAAAAGTGAGTTCTTTAGTATGAGATATCATGAGCAGCAGCTTCCCTACACAGTACAGGGAAAGCAGTGTGAACAGCCAGCGTCGCGCCTGGACTTATATAGTGCGGTGACGTCACAGAATCCCGACGTTCTCTGATTGGCTTCATCTCAAAAAACACTACCAGGAGTTCTCTATTCATTCTCTGTTCATTGAGGGAATCACTATTGAGTTGCATTTCCCTGGTAATATGTACTGGGTTCAAATAAATAACCCGTTACTGCCGTAGCCAGTTTTGACTTTCCTGACAGAGACCCACGTTTTGAAATCTGACATGTCACACTTTATCTGAGAATAAAGTTTTAACACTTTTGCCTATCAATGTGATTCAGAGACTGTTTACTCATTAGTAAGAAATTTTGGTCCAAACAATCCTTGTTTATTTCTGAAAAATATCAAAATATCATGAAAAATTTGCCATTTTCAAACTTCAAAAATTTCTGTAAGACAGAAAGTTATTCCACTCAAAATAGTTTATAATTATCATTCACCATATGTCCACTGTAGGTTGGCATCATTTTTTAAATGTCTTGTAATTTTTTATGACATTAGGGGACTTAGAAATTTTAGAATTTTCAAATTTTCAAGAAAATTTCCAATGCACATTTTATAGGGACCAGTTCAGTTCTGACGTGGCTTTGAGGGGCTTTGTTAGATACTCTCATAAATGACTTCATGTAAGAAACTACTCCCTTTAAAGTATTTACAACAACACCCAAAATGTTGTTATGCAATTTCTTCCAAGTTTGGTAGTACCCTATATACAGTATGGGTGTAAATATCACTCCGGTAATATAACGCTGGTCCCATGTCACGATCATGCAGGGCTTGCTTGTGAGTCTGCACAATATGCTCAACATACCAGTACGTCCAATTGTGGGAACGCATTTATCACTAGGACATACCAGTACATCCTATCTCGGGAAGGGGATAATGAATAAAAATTGAAAACCTGTAAAAAATTGGAGTATGTAAATTTCACCACCACTTTGCTTTAATACCCGTGAAATATCTAGAGGGTTAATAAACTTTCTCAATTATGTTTTGAATAACTTAAGGGTCGCAGTTTCTTAAATGGAGTCACTTATGGGGATGTCTAACAAACAAGCCCCTCAAATCTACATTAGAACTGGACTGGTTCCCAACAAAATCTACGTTGCAAATTTTCTTGAAAATTTGAAAAATTACTACTAAATTTATAAACCCCATAATTTCGTAAAAAGACATTAACCCCTTAACGACCCAGGACGTATGAGTACGTCCCAGGGCCGCTAAGGGGCTTTGCAGGGGGATCACTCCGTGACCCCCCCCCCCCCCGCACAGCCGCCGGGTGTTAGCGGCTGATCACTGCTAACACCCGGCAGTAAAAGTGCCGGTGGGTGGCTCTGCCCGCTGGCGCTGTTTAACCCGTCAGACACCGCGGCAAAGATGGCCGCGGCATCTGACTAAATGCCGATCGGTGCCGCGCACCGATAGTTATGGTCATCGGCATCAGTGCAGCTATGCTGCGCCGATGCGACGACCAGACACGGTGGTGGGGAGCCCTGTGAAGGCTCCCGTCACTTACATTTGCCGGTTTGCCCCACTTCCGGCCGTAGACAGGAAGTGGGAAAACCGCCATCTTTGTACACCCTAATGCATTGCCTATGCAATACATTAGGCTGTATTAACAATCGCGACCCCTAGTGGTCATGTACCATAGGGGGACTAAATGTTACAGTAAAAAAAAATATATAAAGTTTTAAAGTACAAAAAAAAAAAAAGTATTAAAAGTTCAAATCACCCCCCTTTCCCCATTTTACAAATAAAATCATTAAAATAATAAAAAAGTTACACATATTTGGTATCGCCAAATCGCGTCCGAGAAAGTCCTATATATAAATATATAACATCATTTATCCCGTACGCTGAACACCGTAGAAGAAAAAAATTCCAAACGCCAAAATTGCGTTTTTTGGTCATTTTACGTCACTCAAAAAATGGAATAAAAATGATCAAAAAAGTCATATGCATTCCAAACTGCTAACGATAAAAAGTACACTTCAGCCCGCAAAAAATGCACCCTCACTGACGTCCGTAGGTGTTAGTACCACAAAGTTATTGGTCGCACAAAATTTCAAAAATAGAAAAAGTTTGGAATTTTTTTACGGTACCAAAACATAACGGAAACCCTACATGTTTGGTACCGCCGGATGCATAACACCCTGTAGAATACAGATAATGTATTATATTTACCAAAGATTGAACACCGTAAAAGCAAAACACCCAGAAACATGGCAAAAATACATTTTTTTTCACAATTTGTCCCACTTGGAATTTTTTTGCGGTTTCCCAGTATATTCTATAGTACAGTTAATAACACCATTAGAAAGTACATCTTGTCCGCAAAATAAAAAGCCTCATGTGTCTATGTAGGTGGAAAAATAAAAAAGTTATGGCTTTCAGAAGGCGAGGAGGAAAAAACGAACGTGTTACCAAAAAAAAACGCCGGGTCCTTAAGGGGTTAAAAAGATGATGCCAATGTTCAGTAAACATATGGTAGATGCTAGTTATAAACTTTTGTGTGGTATAAGTTTCTTACACGCAGACATTTTTGCACTTTGAAAATGGCAAATTTTTCAAAAACATTTTAATATTTTTCAGAAATAAACGGGAATTTTTATGGCCAAAATGTTTTAAACTTTTTAAAAGCCCAAAATGGGTGACATGTATAAATTCCTGGGGTAACGGGCCAGCTCTAATAGTTTTAAAAGGAATGTAAAATTGTCCCTAATGTAGGAACTTTTTTTCTTCTCAGTTTTCTTATAAAACATTGTGTCCCAATAAAACTCTGGTTGGCAGCCCCAACCTTTAACCTGGTTGGGCTGTTCTAACTTTTCTGCGCCTTTTTTGGCATAAAAGGTCAAAATAATAAATGTGTTACTTCTAAAAATTGTGGTCCCAACCCACGCCCCAGAACGCCCATAATTTTTGGCGCAAAAAAAAAAGTGTCTTGGCGGTTTACAAGCAAAAATTTTTGTATCAAAGTTCGGGTGCATACTTTCTTTTGGCTAAAATGTACCGAAAAAACCCGCAGCCCCATTCAAAACATTTCACTAATTTGTCCGAGAAAACATTTCCTGAATCCCATGGAAGGAAAAAAGAATAAAAAATTTTTTCCCCCAAAAAAAAGACCCCATGGCATATTTAAAAAATTTTGGGCTCGTCGGGAAGGTCAAAACTGGATGTGGGGGTTTGGGGGCAAAAAATTATATGGACAAAAAAGGGCCCTTTAAATTACACCCCCCCTCATGGTTAGTTTTGTGAAAGGGTTGGTTGGTTTTCGTATTTTTGCACTTGCGCTTTCCCCCCCTGTTTGGTGTGTGACTTTTCCCCCATACTGGTATGAACTGGTATTACCCAAAAGTGTAGTTTTTTATAGACAGTTCTCCACCAAGTGGATGGTTTTTGTGAGCAAATTGTTTACAGTGATTGCACCTGTTAAATTTTCCCATGTACACTGGGGCTCATTTTTCCTTTCGGGAAATTTTTTTAATTGCCCCAGCCCCCCTGTTTTATACCTTGACCCCCCCTGATTTTGGGGCGCTAGTCTCAGTCCACACTCTCTATCCACATGTCCTTTTTCTCGGGCCCTCCCTCCCAGTTCACAAATTACACAACTCTGCCAAATCAACGGGAGAAGGGACAGCAAACTTGGCTGTGCTTAAACTCAGGAACGCATTTCACCACTGTCTCTAGCCCTCTGCTCTCTCTTTCTATTAACCTCCTTTTTTTTGTTCCCAAGTTTTTTCCCCCTTTCCAAAATTCCCCCCCTTTCCCCGGCTCCATCCCCATACTTTGGTGAAAAATCTAGGAGGAAAAACCTTAAAAATTTCCCCTAGTTCCGCCTTATAGCTTTCCCCTTTCTGGTCTCTGTGGGGGGTTTTCTACACCCGTTTTGACATATCAGTCAATCCCCCAAACAGGAGATAAAAAGCTGTTCTCTCTCTAAAAAAAAAGAAAAACCAAAACGCAATTTTTTTTGGGAAAAATGGGTCTTTAATACCTCCGTCTACGTTTTTTCCAAAAAAAAAAGGGGGAAAAACCTTTTAAAAATTTTAAAAAAAATTTTTAAAAAATTTTAAAAAATTTTTTTTAAAAAAATTTTTAAAAAAAAAGGGTTTTTTTTTTTTTTTTGGGGGAACTTTTAAAAAAAAAAAAAAATTTTTTAAAAAAAAAAAGGGGGTTTTTCCCCTTTTTTTTTTGGGGGGGGGGTTTTGGTTTTGGGTTAAAACCCCCGGGGTTTTTTGGAATTAAAAGGCCTTAAAATTTGGGGGGGCCCCCAAAACCCCCCCCCCCCCCCGGGGAGGGTTTTGGGGAAAAGGGTTTTGGGGGGGGGGGCCCCCGGGGGGGGGGTTAAAAAAGGGGGCCCCAAAATTCCCGGGAAAAATTTTTTTTTAAAAATTTTTTTTTCCCCCCCCCCCAAAAACCCTTTTTTTTAAAAAAAAATTTTTTTTCCCCCTTTTTTTTTTTTCCTTTTTCCCCCCCTTCCCCCTTTTTTTGGTTTTCCCCGTTTTTTTTTTTTCGCCGTCCAACTTCCTTTTAGCCCCTTTTTTTAAAACCTTTGGGGGGTTTTTAAAATTTTTTCCCCCCCTTTTTTTTTTTTTTTCCCCCTTTTTTCCCCCCAAAAATTTTTTTTTTTTTTTTTTCTTTTTTGGGGTTTTTTTAGGGAAACCCCTTTTTTTCCCCCCCCCTCCCTTTTTTGTTCCCCCCCTTTTTTTTTTTTTTTTTTTCTTTTTTGGGGAAAAAATTTTTTTAAAACTTTTTTGGGAAAAAAAATTTTTTAAAAAAAAAAAAAAAAAGGAAAAAAACCCCAAAAAAAAAAAATTTTTTAAAATTTGGGGGGTTTTAAAAAAATTTGGGGAAATTTAAAAAACTTTTTTAAATTTTTTTTTTTTGCCGGAAATTTTTTTTTGGGGGGGAAAGGGGTTTTTTAAAAAAAAGGGTTTTTTCCCCTTTTTGGGGGTTCCCGGGGGGTTGGGGCCCGGGGGGAAAACCCAAAAGGGGAAAAAAAACCCCGGGGGTTTTTTTTTTTTGGGGGGGGTTTTTGGTTTAAAATTTTTTTTAAAAAAAATTTTTTTTTTTTTTTTTTTTTAAAAAATTTTTTTTTCCCCCCCAAAAAAAAAAAAAAAAGGGTTTTTTGGGGGGGTTTTTTTTTTTTTTTTTTAAAAAAAAGGGGGGGTTTTTTTTAAAAGGGTTTTTTTGGGGGGAAAAAATTTTGGGTTTGGGGGGGGGGGGGGGGGAAAAAAAAAAGGGTTTTTTTGGGGGGGGGGGGGGTTGAAAAAAAAAAAAAAAAAAAAAAAAAAAATAAAAAAAAAAAACAAGGGCCCCCCAAAAAAAAAAAAAAAGGGGGCCAAAAAAGGAAAAAAACAAAAAAAAAAACATTTTTTAAAAAAAAAAAAAAGGGGGGTTTTTAAAAAAAAAAAAGGGGGGGGGAAAAAAAAAAGGAAAAAAAAAGGGGACAAAAACTGTAAAAAAAGGGGAAAAAGGGGGGAAAAAAAAAACCCTTTTTAAAAAAAAAAGGCAAAAAAAGGGGAAAAAAAAAAAAAAAAGGGTTTTTTTAAAAAAAAGGGGGGAAAAAAAAAAAAAGGGGGAGAAAAAAAAAAAAAAAAGGGAAAAAAAAAATAAAAAAAGGGGGGGGGGAAAAAAGGGGGGAAAAAAAAGGGGAAAAAAAAAAAAAAAAGGGGGGGAAAAAAAAAAAAAAAAAGGGTTTTTTTTAAAAAAAAAAAAACCAAAAAAAAACCCCCAAAAAAAAAATTTAAAAATTTTTTTTTTTCCCCCCGGAAAAAAGGGGGGGGGGGGAAAAAAAAAAAAAAAAAAAAACCCCCCCAAAAAAAAAAAAAGGGGGAAAAAAAAAAAAAAAAAAAAAAAAAAAAAAAAAAAATTCCCCAAAAAAAACAAAAAAAAAGAAAAAAAAAAAAAAAAAAAAAAAAGGGGGAAAAATTTTTTAAAAAAAAGGGGGAAAAAAAAAAAAGGGAAAAACCCAAAAATTTTTTTTAAAAATTTTTCCCCCCCCAAAAACCCCCCCAAAAAACCCCCTTCCCCCCCCCCTTTTTCCCCTTTCCCCCCCCCCTTTTTTTTTTTTAAAAAAAAATTTTTCCCCCCCTTTGTTTTTAAAAAAAAAAATTTAAAAAAAAAAAGGGGGGGGCCCCCCCCCCCCCCCCCCCTTTTTTTTTTTCCCCCCCCCCAAAAAATTTTGGTTTTTGGGGAAAAAATTTAACTTTGAATTCAAGGGGGGGGTTTACGGCTCCCAAAGGGTTTCAGTAGAACCAAGTCTGTAAACTGGAGCCCCCATGTGGGAGCCCCTTTTAGGATAGATCAAAAAGGTTTTGCTTTTAGCAAAACCCGGGCTGATGCAGCCCCCCCAAGAGGGGATAACTAGGAATAGGTTTGGAACCCTTAAAGGGGCACATATTGCAAAGTGGGTTTTATTTTTGAAAAATCTTTAAAAAATTTAAAAAACAATCCTTGTAGTGAGACAACCCCATTGAAAGGGTTTTTTTAACAAAAGTATATTTTCTGGGAATATTAAACTTTTCAACCCCCGTGAAATTAGTGTTTTTGAAAAAAATTTGTTTTCCAATTTCATATTAAACAAATAAATCCACCCGGGTATCATAAATGGTAAACTTGGGTTTGATACTATAATCTTGGGGAAAATTCCCTTCTGTTTTTTTAAATTCCTTTCCCAAATGAAAATAATGACACTTTCCCTTTAAAATTTTTTATAGTCCCAAATTCCTGCCCCCAAAATATTTGTAAAATTCCCTTTATGTTAAAACCCAAACCCTTTATGTAAAAAATGGGGGTAAAAATCAGATTTTATGGGTTCCCGAGTTTTCTACTACTCAATTACTGCATTCAATTATACGTTTTAAACTGCAAAATTTCCTTTATATAGATATATTCTGAATAATTACAGAACAACACATTTTACATTACATGGAATAAAACATCATAAAAACCTGCAGAAACTGGTGAAAATCATCCCAGATGTCTATGTGATTTGGGCTAATTTTTGAGAGATATACAGAATGAAGCATATTCTGATATAACATGGCTTTGTATGTTAAATGTTAAAAAGACTTAAAAAATATTCCCATTTTAAGGAGGGGGGACAAGCCCTTTTAAAGATGCCTTGTCACTTGACCCTGTGTTATCTAATGCACATATTATTTTTGATGAAGTTGCTGGAATTAATCCTGACAAAAAACGACTTTAGGTTTGGGGATGATTGCTACTTTCAACAATAGGGTACCTCGATGGGAAATTTATTTTGCTCCAAGTTTTCACAAACAAAAAATTCATGAATGCTTTTTAGAGCCCAAATTTTTGGGGAAAAAGTCCTTTGGCAAAATAAATTACAACCTGAATATTTTATGTGGACAATATTTTCATCCTGTGGAGGGGGACAGAAGGGCCAACTGGAAATTTTTTTTGTCCCCGGAAAATAAATTCCTATCAACAGATTTATTGGGGTTCTCTTTTAAAAAAAAAAATAAGAAGGTCCCTACAGTTTTTTAGATGGGTTTAAATTAGATACAATGCAGGAAGATTGGAAACTACATTGTTTTCAAAGAGTAGCAACCACAATAATTTTCTAAACAAAAATTTTCACTTTTCCCTGGGTTTTTTCGGGGGGATTCACCGGGGTCAATTTTTGAGGATTTCCTAAAGCAACCCGCTTTTTGATGAGCCGTTTTAAGGGGAAAGTATGGTTTAAATAATTAATACATTTGTAGACAGGTGGTATGAATAAGAGGAGGTAACAAAAATGGGTTTAGAGATTCTAAATAAGACTTTGGGGAAAAAGGTTCTTTTCAACTATAAAAAAGAAAACAGGATGAAAAAAATTATTTACGGTTATGGGGTGATGTTCCCGGCCATAATTTGGGGGTTTTATTTTAAAAAAATTGTACTTACTAGCAATGGGCCCCGAAAAATTTTGGGCCCAAATGAGTCTTTTGCAAAGGGAAGGGCCCCTTGGGGAATGATTTTTTTTTGCTCTGATGTTAGACCAAAGGGGAAAACCCCCAGACAGGGGAAAGGGGTTGAAAAATCCCAAAAGTGGCGACTTTCCAAAAGTATAAACTGTCAGAAGGGAATTTGAATTAGAGATGGGCGAATTTTTAAATTTTAAAAGAAGTGGAATTCGTTTTGAAATTTCAGGAAAACTTTGGTTCGGAACGAAGTCGAACCCTTTGGGGGTACTTTGGGGTGAACGAATGTTTCTTTTTTGT
>JAODAL010063217.1:0-19354 GCA_025379985.1 Phyllomedusa bahiana
TTGGTAGATTGCAGGGTCTGATACTCCTTCCATTTCAATATGATCGCTTGCACAGTGCTCCTTGGGATGTTTAAAGTTTGGGAAATCTTTTTGTATCCAAATCTGGCTTTAAACTTCTTCACAACAGTATCACGGACCTGCCTGGTGTGTTTCTTGGCTTCATGATGCTCTCTGCGCTTTAAACAGAACCCTGAGACTATCACACAGCAGGTGCATTTATACGGAGACTTGATTACACACAGGTGGATTATATTTATCATCATCAATCATTTAGGACAGCATTGGATCATTCAGAGATCCTCACTGAACTTCTGGAAGGAGTTTGCTGCACTGAAAAAAAAGGGGCCGAATAATTTTGCTCGCCCCACTTTTCAGTTTTTTACAAAAGTTTAACATAACCAATAAATTTCGTTCCACTTCACAATTGTGTCCCACTTGTTGTTGATTCTTCACCAAAAATTTTAAATTTTATATCTTTATATTTGAAGCCTGAAATGTGGCAAAAGGTAGAAAAGTTCAAGGGGGCTGAATACTTTCGCAAGGCACTGTATCTCTCACTAACGTGTCAGATTATGGCTTAATTTTTCCTCTTAATATGTACTATCCACGTGTGTTAATTCTGTTCAGTTTACGGTTTGTTGTGTGGAAGATGATCCATCTTTATGTGTCATTGAATTATGTTCTTCTATGCCTTTACTTTCTAACGTTGTAAGCTGCACCACTCTTAATAAAATATGTTTAAAAAGATAATACTTAGGGTCACACCCTGGGAGACTTCATAAACAACATCAATGGCTGTGTCTTCTGTCAATCCCTGTCCAGATGGAGCCCCGATCAAAAGTTTACTCTTCACTAGAGGAAAATCTATGCTAATCACTCTTTTCAATTCCACAGGTACTCGATTAGCCTCTGCTAAGTCCTGAGTAATAAAGAGGTTCTGCAAAAGCCAGGTGCCCTCTCCCCTTCTTTTTTGCTGTTGAGACCCTCATTCAATGCATTTATATAACAGTACCATCACCGGCCTCTAATGAGGTCACACAACCTTCCAGTCTGCAGAATTTTTCCTTAGCAATGTTGAACCCCTGCTGTACAGTAGATGGAACACAGTTAAAGGGCTTTTGCCAAGAAGTGATTTCCTTAGCTAACAGGTTGCCACTGTCCTCTTCAAGCTTGAAAAAAAGGGGCGTTGTGTTCCTGTGTTTAAAAAAAAAAAAAAAACAAGTGCCTCCTCTGGGATGTCATCACACCACCTCCCATGCAGGCTCCCAAGGCTGATACTCATTATGCA
Source organism: Phyllomedusa bahiana (assembly GCA_025379985.1). NCBI lineage: Eukaryota > Metazoa > Chordata > Amphibia > Anura > Hylidae > Phyllomedusa > Phyllomedusa bahiana. The sequence continues at coordinate 1,289 of JAODAL010063217.1, forward strand.
GTCAGCCTTAGTAGTCTGAGAAGCTCTGAAGTCTAGCTGAGGAAACATGGTGTTTGGCTAGATCATAGAGGAGAGGTCTGTATTATGCACAAGCTATATATGTTTTGTTTTCTCCCTATTATCTACTGAGGAGAAAAGATAAGATCTGAGCAGGCAGGGAGCTGACTGCATGTTTACTTATATAATTACATTACAGTGATTCTCTGGCTCTCCTACACAAGAAAGGCTGTGTAGGAACCTCAGAGAGCCATTGTAATGTAGGAGACAGGGTAGTGGTGGGGGTGTGACTGAGAGAAGCAGAGCCAGTGCTCATGCCCAGTAGCACTGCTCTGCTCTCCGCCTCCTTTCAAAGCTCATTCCCCTGCCCTGCCATCAGGTAAGAAGTGCAAACAACTCAAGCGCAGGAGCTGGCCAGAGGTACTGTCAATAAGCAGTAAAGAAATGGAAGGTTGGTAAGGCTGCAGCTGTGACAGGCTACATTTTTTTCAATCATATATATTTAGAAAAGTGATTAAATACTCATTTTTGGATGATCCCACAATAGATCGTGGCAAAATCCCTTTAAAATCAGAATCAAGTTATGTACTTTATGTAAAAATATTCTTCCACCAAATAAATTCTGCAAAATTTGAATCTGATTGGCCAGGAACATTTATTGTTTTTTGGCTAAATAACATCTAAAATATCAAGGTGTACTTTAAATGCTTATTGCAGCTTACCCCCTTGTCTTTATGTCCATATGCAAATGAATGGGTCTCTTTTCCACAAGAATTCCTTAAGCGTGTTACTTAAATGCCGGTGGTTCAGTCCGATCCGCACGGATGAAGCTGCCAGTCACACTTCGCAATGACAAAGTTAGCCATCCAATGAGACAGGATATCCAGCGAATCCGTTTATCACCACTTTACTCCATAGTGTATGTCAGACAAGACAGTGAACATGTAGCATAAATGACGCCAATGCGTTTCGGACCTCTTTGGGTCCTTGATCACATGCTGTTATGTATGCTACATGTTCACTGTCCTGTCTGCCATACACTATGGAATAAAGTGGTGATAAACGGATTCGCTGGATATTCTGTCTCATTGGATGGCTAACTTTGTGTAAAATATCAAGGGGTACACCCAAGGTTTTTATTAATAAAAAGAGAATCCTTAGAGTCACACCTTGGGAGACCTCGTAAACACCATCATTGGGTGTGTCTTCTGTTAATCCCCGTCCAGATAGGTCCCCGGTCAAAAGTTTACTCTTCACTAGGGGAAAATCTTTTCTAATCACTATTTTCAATCCCACAGGTGATCAATAGGCCTCTGCTAAGTCCTGAGTAATAAAGAGATTCTGCAACAACAAAAGCCAGGTGCCCTCTCCCCTTCTTTTTTTTTTTGCTGTTGAGACCCTCATTCAGTGCATTTACATAACATTAACATCACCGGCCTCTGATGAGGTCACACAACCCTCAGGTCTGCAGCATTTTTCATTAGCAATCTTTAACCCCTGCTGCCTACCCAAAGAGTCTAAATTTTCTCTACATTTAATCTCTAATTTTAACATAAATTCTAACATTTCTGAGGCATTAAACATTACAGCTCAAGAAATGGTGGCAATCAGTGTTAAAGAGGAACTATCATCTCCAAAGAAACCTCATGGAGACATAGAAGACTCAAATATAAACACTTTCTGAAACATATGAGTAGGAGAATGAAAGCATTTCACCTGTAATTCAGGGACACTGCTGAAGTCGGGCTCTTCACAGGCAGCAGTGATGGATCACTATATTGACTGTTATATCAGACTTCCTGCTTCTCAGCTGAGAGTCTACTGGGGAGGAGGAGCATTTAAGTTTGAAGCATGTGAACACAGGAGAAATCTGTGCTGCTGTCTTCATGCTGTATGTTATTATATCAGCATCAATGTAATATAGATTCTTTTGGATTAAAGGGGTTGTCTCACTACAAAGATTGTCATTCAAATTAAAGATCTTTAAGTTTGCAATATATGTCAATAACAAATCTGCTTCTGATTTAGATAACCTTTTTTTAGGGACTCCAGGGGCTGCTGAGGTCTCTATAGCTACCGACCTGCTTGTTCTCCCTGATAGGCTGCATCTCTGGCATCTCATCACAGCAGGTCAGAGTCGGGAGTGCGCACGCCCTGTCGACCTCTCCTCTCTCTGCCTGCTGTGCAGAGCAGTGATTTAGGGCAAGCATACTAGCAGCCCCTGTTATTTCCCCTGCTGCTTTATCTGTGTCTACCTAATTATTATTCACTGCCTGTGAACTATTTCCTGCAGGTGTCATTCACAAGTCTGCCTAATTAGCATTCACTCTCCTGTTTACCTAATCAGCTTCCCTGAAGTGAGGGATCCGGGCAGGAAATAGTCAACAGTCAGTGAATAATTATTAGGCAGAGACAAAGATAGACACAGCAGTGAGATAACCCCATGACTAGGCTGCCTGGTGAGGGGTTGAATGACCAGCAGCTAGTAACAAAGGAAGATCACATCAGGGATTATTTGAATGGCTCTCCCCCCTGCTGGGAACCCCTGGCCTGGGTGATCGCCTGCCCTGTGTGCTCTCAGAAGCTGTTTCATCCGCTCACAGTGGATGCTATTAAATGGTCAACAGGAGTGCAGCAAGCAGGGCTGTGGAGTCGTCAAGCCGAAGCTCCGACTCCAACTCCTCAATTTCCCAAACCTCCGACTCCAACTCCCGACTCCCTCATACATGGCACATGTTTAAGTGATAACTTTACTGTAGTAAATGGTAACATCTGGCTGTTTATCACCTTATGATACAATAATCAAGCTATTTAGGTAGAACAGACACTGACAAGTAAAATGGTAACAATGTTTTAATCTTTTGAACACTTGTGGGTGGAGTTGAAGAAAATGCTGTATCTGTATCCAAGTCCAGTCTGCACCAACATTGGGAATGTGTAGAAGAGACCTGGGATCAGATTTTGGTCAAGACCTGCTTGAATCTGATCCAGAGCCCAGAAGGATTCAGGCAGTATTGAAAACCAAAGGTGGATTTCCCAAATACTAATAAAATAATAAATATTAACACTTTGATTTTTAGGAGCAAAACAGTAACAATGCAGTTACAGGAAAGTATCTGTAGAACTAAGCAGATGCTAAATACTTTCAAGTCACATTTATGTATAAGACAGGTAAGATGACTGTATATAAAATTACAGTAGCCTCATGTACAAAGCTGTAGTGGATGGTGAGATATGGAGCCTGAAAGTCACAAGTTCAAAACATTGTTACCATTTTGCTTGTCAGTGTAAAATATATTTATTGGATATGACTTTAGGACACAAAAAAATTGAAAATATTCAAAACACTGCAGGAACATTTGTGAAGTCTCTGAATTTGTTCTGAGAAATACTATTGCCTCCATCAGATCCTGCATACAGTACATGACCTCACATCTGATCTCATTATTTCCAGGCTAGAGAACGGCCTCTCTACACTAACTTGGCTTGGGGGCAAAGCGGTGACCACAGAGGCAACATCTCTAACAATGTCAGGGTATAAAGGAATTGCCTCAGCCATAGTCAGTTTTGAGGAATGGTTAAACTCTTCTACTTTGAAAACAGGTGAAAAATTTTGCTGAAATCTGTTTGCCATGGTAGCAAATTCTTTTCCCCTGTGGCAGCGCTTTGCCTGCTCCATGTCATCACTTACACTCCTCATGTGATAAGGCTGAAGATATGGGAGCAGTAGGACTGGCCGGACTCAATTCCTCTTGCTCTTTGCATCGAACTAACTGGACCAACTTATTATATGTTATGGGAGTCGGAGTTGGTCCCTTTTCTGATGACTCCCGACTCCTACAAAATAGGCTCTGACTCCACGACTCTGACTCCAACTCCACAGCCCTGACAGCAAGGGAAGGAGAACTCTGTGATCTGAGATGCTCTCCCTTCCAATGCTGTCTTAGCATCGGTTGCGAGCAAGGCAGGATGAGGATGTCACCTAGATGAAGGGAGGGGGAGAGGAGACCAGGAAGCCAGTAATCCCGCCCATGATTTAAAAAATTCAGCTCTAAACACAGCACCAAGGAAGGATGAAATCCAGACATGAGACAACCCCTTTAAGCAAACCTAACTCTGTCAAGCTGGTTTAAGAATCTAATATGTAATGGTCCTGCCCAGAGATTGAAAAATTCTGGAGGAGGATCCAACAGTTTATGGAGATATGGAGCATTGCAATTCCACTCACACCACAGGGATATCTGTTCCATTATATAATCAAAGATGAAGAGAAATAAGACACACAGGGAACAGTTAGTGGCTAATACGGGAGTTCATGTAACACTTTTGGAAGTGAAAAACATTTTTTTTAAGCATTTGATAGAGACAACTTTTCCTGAGGTAGTTGAAGTAAGAGAATGTCTCAAGCAAATGTTATATATTGAAAAAGTAGACACCGAGAGAAATGAAGACCAGAATGCTAGCGGTTTCTTTAACAAATGGAGTCCGTTTACATCCCAGGCTTATAAGGATTATGAGATAGCAGAAATAATGGAGCCTTTCAGGTTCATGAACTTTTAATTGACTGAGAAGTTGAAAGGTGACCTGGGGAAGTGGATGCGAGGAGGGATGAGGAAGAAAGCACTGGAGAGCTGGACCACAGAGTGAAAGCAAAAGGGCCAACAAGTGCTAAGCATCTCTGGGAACTCCTTCTAGACTGTTGGAAGACCATTTCAGGTGACTATCTCTAGAAGCTCATCAAGAGAATGCCAAGAGTGTGCAAAGTAGTAATCCAAGCAAAAGGTGAAGAACCTAGAATATAAGACAGATTTTCAGTTGTTTCACACTTTTTTGATAAGTATATAATTCCACATGTGTTAATTCATAGTTTTGATGCCTTCAGTGTGAATCTACAATTTTTATAGTCATGAAAATACAGAAAACTCTTGGAGTGAGAAGGTGTGTCCAATCTTTTGGTCTGTACTGTATATATATATATATATATATATATATATATATATATATATATATATATATATATATATATATATATATATATATAAGGAAGTGAAGGGGTTATATTCCTGATGGCCTAGTGTGGTGAAGGGCTTAAAGGGATTGTCTCATCTCAAAGTTTCATAGGATGCAGAGCTGCTTTGCTCTGTCACTTTCTGGTCAAGCTGTCTGTAATTAGCATATGAGCTCTGTGTATTCAGACTTCTCTGTTTATTATGTTTATCAGTCTAGATTAGCTAAATTACCTTCTCTGAGGTCCTGGAGTAGCTTCTCAGCTAATGTAAACAGTAGAGTAATTAGTCTTTTGTCTGAAAGATCAGATAAAAACAAGCTCTCATTGTCCAGAGTTCTGTGTTGCTGCAAGCTGTGTGATGACATCACTCCCTGCTATCAGATAGAACAAACAGCAGGGGAGAAAAGAGTGCACAGGTCGGTTACTTGGGGAACCAGACAGAGCCAGGAAGGTGATAAAATTACTTGTAGCTCCTTAACAAGAAAGATGAATAATGCAATATATTTGCAAAACGTCTTCATTTAGTGTTCCCTACATTTTGAAAGCTATTCTTTGTAGTGAGACAACCCCTTTAACAGTACCTTCTTGGTTTTCAAGGCTAGAGTAGTGAATAAGTTAATCTATATCTTTGTAGTCTATGGAAGTGAAGAGGTATTATCCCTGGTAGTCTAGGACGGCAAAAGGGTTAACAGTAAATTCCTGGTTTTTTAGGGTCGGGTAATTGAGAAGTTAATGTATGTCCTTAGTGGTTTTAGGAAGTGAAGGGGTTATATTCCTGATGGCCTAGTGTGGTGAAGGGGTTAACAGTAAAATCTTGGTTTTCTATGGTAGTGAAGATATTAAAGGGGTTCTCCCGGGCTATATTTTTATTTATTATAGGGCTCACATCTGTATTATATTAAACTTTGTAATTCATAAAAGAATCTTCTGTGTAATTGAAGGAATTTATGGAGTATACCGGAAAATATTATATATGGACACATGATGTATATGGTATGTCACATATCGGTCAGTATCCCCCATTCCCCTCTCTATTTTGTTTCATTTTTTTTTATGTTCCCTTTATTTTTGTACAAATTTTTCTCCAGCCCCTTCCTCTTTTTTCCACTATCCCCCTGATATAGGACATACCATACACATTTATCATGTCTCCGTGTATCATTTATTCCAATATACTTGTTTGAGTCCTTCACATACAGTGGTGTTAAAAGGTACTTGCCCCCCTTCCTGAATTCTTAATCTTTTGGATGTTTTTCACACTTAATTGTTTCAGATCACCAAACAAATTTAAATATTAGCCAAACATATCACAAGTAATCACTAAATTGCAGTTTTAAATTAAAGTCTTTATTATTAAGAGAAAAAATAATAATCCCTAAACCTAATAACTGACTGAGCCACCCTTAGCAGCAATAACTGCAATCAAGTATTTGCAAAGCTCTGGAGGACTTTTCAGAATTGTTGTAATTCACCCATATTGGAGGGTTTCTGAGCATGAACCGCTTTTATAAGGTCATGCCACAGCATCTCAATCGGATTAAGGTCCAGATTTTTACTAAGCCACTCCCAAGTCTTCATTTTGTTTCTCTTAAACCATTCAGAGGTGGACTTGCTGTTGTATTTTGGATCATTGTCCTGCTGCATAACCCAAGTGTGCTTCAGCTTGAGATCACAAACAGATGACCTAACATTCTCCTTCAGGATAACATTCTCCTTCAGGACACGCCACTCCCTCCCTGTCCCCCAACTCAGCCTCCCTGACCTCCATATTGCCCCCTCCCTTCCTGACACCCCACTCTCTCCCCCCCAATCGTCTCCTCCCTCCTTGATACCCCACTCTGCCCTCCCTGACCCCAAATCAGTCCCCCTCCCTCCCTGAAACCCCACTCAGCCCCTCTCCCTGTCCCCCAAATCACCCCCACTCATTCCCCCCGCGCTCCCTGATACCCCCTCCCTTCCTGACACTCCACTCAGCCCCCCTCCCTCCCTGATACCCCACTTGGCCCCCCCCTGACCCTCATATTGGAACCCCTCTCACTCCTTGATACCCCACTCGGCCCCTCTCACTAACTGATACCCCACCCGAGCCCCCTTCCCTGAACCTCCCTTCCTTACCTGACCTCTCCACTTGGCCCCCTTCTCTCCCTGACCCCTTCCCCACACACCCCTCCTTCACTCCCTGACCACTCCCACACTGTTTCCCTCCTTTCACCAAGGCCTACCCAGCTTTCCCACATGCTGAATAGGCTATCCAGCACCCGGGAAAGCAGAGTGGCACCCAACCCTCACAGCAAGCACCCAGTTTTCCTAGACGCCTGCTATGGGGGATGTCATCCAGTTTTCCCAGGCACTGAATAGGCTATTCATCATCCTGGAAAGCTGGGTGATGCCCCATTTGTAGGGTTGGTGTTGTTGTTTTTTTTACAGGTTTCTCTCTTGGACTACGATGGATTTAGTGGACTATGTCGGAAAACATTGCGTGTATTTCTTTAATAAAATGGTTAAGGAGGGTGGGTGTCAGGGAGTGTTTATTTAAATAAAGTGTTTTTTTTCTGTTTGTGTGGTTTTTTTCATTTTATTCCAGTGATATTAGTGGCAGTATCTAGATGACGCCTCTCCATTACTATCGCTCGGGCTTGGTGTCAGCCAGCGGTGTTTCTTGTTACCCAAGGCTGACACTAACGCCGTGTCACTATTACCCCAGTACCTAACGCACCAGGGATACTGGGAAGAGCCGGTAACCATCAGAGGCAGACTCTCTAATGTGATGGTCAGCTTCTGGAGCAGCTGCAGGCTGGTATTTTTAGAGTGCGAAGTTACCAGTATCGATGGTTCTTCCCATTCTGATAGTATCAGGCTGTTGCTGTCGGTTTTACCCTGGCTGGTTATGGAAATTGGGGGGGATCCTACGCCATTTTTTTTCTGAAACTATTGAGAATCCTTTTCTTACTATCGAAACAATTCAAACCCTCATTGTCGCTCTTATTCTTTCTCGTCTTGATTACTGCAACTCCCTGCTTATCGGTCTCCCACTCTGAAAACTCTCCCCTCTCCAATCTGTCCTGAATCAGCGCCAGGCTTGTCTTTTTCCCCAGCCGCTATACTGATGCCTCTACCCGTCCCAGTCACTGCACTGGTTGCCCATCCAGTACAGAATACAGCATAAACTAATCACTTTCACCCATAAAGCTCTCCACAGCGCTTCACCCCCCTACATCTCCTCCCTCATCTCTGTCTACAACCCTGCCCGCTCTCTCTGCTCAGCTGCGGACATCAAACTACAGACCATAATCATCCGAACCTCCCATGCCCGCCTTCAAGATTTTGCACGGGCTGCACCCGTTCTCTGGAACATCCTACCACGTACCATCAGGCACAACCCCAGCCTTCGCAGTTTTAAGAGTGTCCTGAAAATACATCTTCTTAGGCAGGCCTACCAAAACCCCTAATTGCTAACCCACACCTTCTAGCACACACATTTTTGTCACTCCCTTCACTAGGGCAATCACAGGCACTTATCTGTATATAGATGTACTGTCATGGTGGCAGGTTCACCCAATTTTTTGGCCGGACCATTGTAAACTCAGCACTTCTCCCCCTTTGTTTCCCCCAGGTACCCTCATAGATTGTAAGCTCTTTCGAGCAGGGCCCTCACACCTACTGTCTCATCTGTAAGTAGCTTTCACTGTGTAATATCTGTCTTGTCTATTGTCTGTAATTATACCCTCTACATTGTAAAGTGCTGCAGAATAAGTTGGCGCTATATAAATAAAGATTATTATTATTATAATCTGAACCTGGGCATCCACTGTAATGATTACAGGAGGTGCCCACTTCAGGATTCTCAATAAATAAATTATTTTTCCAAAAAATAAACGACATGGGGTCCCCCTCCAATTTTCATAACCAGCCAAGGTAAAACCAATACTGGCCCCTTCCCATTCTAAGAGTACCAGCCCTCAGCCGTCCCAGAAGCAGACCATCACTTTAGCGGGTCCGCTTCTGATGGTTACCCAGCTCTTACTGGTACCCCTGGTGTGTTGGGTACTGGGGTAATAGTGACAAAGGGTTAGTGTTGGCCTTGTGGTGACAAAAACTACCGCATGCTGACACCAAGCCTGACGCTAGTGATGGAGGCATCTGACAGACACCTCCATTACTATCACTGGAATAAATGGAAAAAAATAATAATACAGAAACAAAATAAAGCAATTTATTTAAATAAACTCTCCCTGACACCGGCCCTTGGGACCATTTTAGTTTAGAAATAGATGTTACGCTGGTCCGACGTAGTCTAATGAATCCAATAGTATTATACTCCATCCCCTGCATCCCTGAAGGTCATTGCTGTGGCTGATCATCTGGGAGGAACAGGGGATGGAGAACAGGCCAGAGCCGCACCACAATCTCCAGGGGCCCATTCTTCTGTCCCCCCCGCAGGAGATTGTGCCTGTGAGCTGTGGTGTCTACCTCCTCTCTCACCCCTGTGGCCTAGTGTCAACACAAAATACAACCCTCACCTGACACTCTATAACCCTCTGACCACTGCCTGTTGCCCCATACTCCATCTATCACCATATGAGTTTTTACAGAGGGGAGAATTAGTACGGAGGTGCTGGAAAAGTGCAGAGTCTAATATGTTTGTGTGGTTAATTCTGCAGGGACGAGGCTGAGAGAAGACGTTGTGGCAATCTAGAAGGAATGGAGAAAGGGAACGGCTCCCAACAGAGAAGACGTCACCTGTGAGTCACTAAATTTGAGTGTACTGTAATCACTTATATGTCTGCAGAGCATGTATATAACTAGTATCTACCAATATATGGTCACTGTATGATGGTAATATTGGTAGTAGTGTAATGGTTTATATTCAGGATCAGTATGGCTGTATTATTCAGTCACTATGTAGTGATGATATGTGGTCATGGTGTCGAGGTATTATTCAGTCAGTATGTGGTGATGATATGTGGTCATGGTGTTGAGGTATTATTCAGTCACTATGAGGTGGTGATATGTGGTCATGGTGTGAAGGTATTATTCAGTTACTATGTGCTGGTGATGTTGTCATGGCGTAGCTGAATTATTTGATCTTTGTATAGCGGTATCATTGATAATATTAGTCTTGGTGTGGTCAGTAATAGTACGATGGTATTTGCTCCTTCTATAGCGGTATTATGTGGTCACTGTACGACCATTATATAGCAGTATCATCCATAGAACATTGTCTTACAGCTATTTGTATGGATTTCTGTATATACTGTACATTACTCTATATAAATACATATTTACAGACCCTAGTGACGCCGCTGTTGTGTTGGCGCTGGTCTGCTGGAGGGGTGGGGCATGATTTGTTGGGGGCGTGGTTAGAGGTGTGTCCTGGTGTGATATCATTTGTTTGGGCGTGGTTAGAGGCGTGGCCTGATGTGTCCCTCTTTGCAATCTCCAAAAGTTGTGAGGTTTGGTGAAGGACCTGTGATGATTTCATCACCATGTGATCAGTCACATGAGGGGGCGGGGTCATCAGTGGAGGGTGAAGGACCTGTGATGATGTCACACCCGATCATCCAGAGGGGGTGGGGTCATCAGTGGAGGGTGAAGGACCTGTGATGATGTCACTACCATGTGATCAGTCACATGAGGGGTGGGGTCAGCAGTGGTGGGTGAAGGACCTGTGATGATGTCACTACCATGTGATCAGTCACATGAGGGGCGGGGTCAGCAGTGGTGGGTGAAGGACCTGTGATGATGTCATCACCATGTGATCAGTCACATGAGGGGGCGGGGTCAGCAGTGGTGGGTGAAGGACCTGTGATGATGTCATTACCATGTAATCAGTCACATGAGGGGTTGGGGTCAGCAGTGGCGGGTGAAGGACCTGTGATGATGTCATCACCATGTGATCCGTCACATGAGGGGGCGGGGTTGTCAGTGGTGGGTGAAGGACCTGCGATGATGTCACCACTATGTGATCAGTCACATGACAGGGCGGGGTCAGCAGCGATGGGTGGAGAATCTGTGATGATGTCACCACCATGTGATCAGTCACATGAGGGGGCGGGGTCAGCAATGGTGGGTGAAGGACCTGTGGTGATGTCACCACCATGTGATCAGTCACATGAGGGGTTGGGGTCAGCAGTGGTGGCTGAAGGACCTGCAATGATGTCATCACCATGTGATCAGTCACATGAGGGGTGGGGATCAGCAGTGGTGGGTGAAGGACCTGTGATGATGTCACTACCATGTGATCAGTCACATGACAGGGTGGGGTCAGCAATGATGGGAGAAGGACCTCATACAGCCAGCAAGCTCTGCACTGATGAGGGGCATAACCCAGAAACAGCTGGATGCAGATGAGTTATGCTGGTTTGGCTAACATTCCTTTTGCTTTCCAAAGACCCAATGTTATAATAAATAAAAGAAAAAAGGAGACAGAGCAGGGGGCGCCTCATGTAAAACCTTCCAAGTAAAATCTAAAGCTAATTAAAAGCGCTCACCTGATTTAGTTGTGCAATTAGAACCAAAGCACAACTCTCCAACATGGATGTCCAACAGATGTGGAGGGAAGACCACTGCCTCACTGCAAAACTCATACTGAGAATCTCCCGCTTGTTCCTCCGTGTGTGCCACTGGTTTAAAGGTGTGCGCGTATTTATATATATATATATATATATATATATTATATATATATATTATATTATAATTTATAATATTATATATATATATATGCCCCAAACCTCAGTGGCACCCAGGTTCACATTGTGTTTTTCAGAAATGTTTTTTTTGCAGAAATATAGTTGTATTTGGGCATTATTGCTTTTTATCTTATGGGGGGAAGGGATGCCTCCCTTTTTTTTTTCTGAACCCGCCACTTTCACAGGCTTATATAAGTGCAGCTTGCAAAGGGTTTGGGTTTTCCGGTTATGCCCCAGGGGGCCCCGCCTTGGACCGTGCTGTCCTGCATGCCATGTCTCTGCTGGGGTCCCTGTGGAGGGGTCCCAGCAGCCTGTGTTTGCTATGTCTTGGCTGTCCCGCCAGTCTTGTTGCTTCCTGGGCTGTCTGTGCACTGTGCCTCCTAAGGGTGCCGCGGCGCTTTCCTGCCCATTTATAGTTTTGTTTTGCACCTTCCCCTTCACCCCTGATTGGCTATAAGAGGAAATTCTTGCTTACCTGGTCAGTTTCTGCCCGTCTTTGCTGTTTCCCCTGAGCTCCCGCAGCATCCTGGGCTGCCGTTGGGACTTTAAACCCCTGAGTTGCTGGTCCGTTGCTGTTCCTTTTGAGCTCTTGTATCGTCTGTTGTCTCCGTTGTTGCTGTTTTTGCTGTGTTCCTGTCCCCGGTGTGCTCTCCCGTTCCGTGTATCCCGCGTGTTTGGCTGTACTCTGTGTTCCCGTCCGTTCCTGCGTTCCTGTGGTGTCAGGTACGTTATCCCTCCGTATCCTGGCTGTGTTCCTGAGTGTTTACCTGCCTGCTTATGGGCTCCATGTTCCTGTGTTCTGTCCTGCACCTCGGCTGTCCCGCAGGTGCCAGCCCGGGGTGTGACCCGGGGGTCCCGAGCCAAATCCATCCCGCTTTGCGGCGGGCTTTGGTGAAGACCAGTGGCCTTTGTCCACTCCCTGGGTTTGGGCCTCCAGTACCACTCACCCGCGGTGATCAAGAGGATCCCCCCGGATGCTGCGGTCGGCGCTTCGGGTAGTCCTCGGCGCCGCATGTTACAGTTTGGGAATGACCATGGATCCCCCCGGGGTGACCCGCCCCGTCTAGGTGTCTGCCCCGTGGCCTAGCTATGGTCCCGCCCCCGAGCTTACGTTTTGGCCTAGCTCATGGTCCAGCCCAGGCTTACGTTTGGCCTAGTCATTGGGGACCCGAGCTTACGTTTGGCCAGTCATGGCCGCCCAGAGTTTCGTTTGGCCTAGCTCATGGTTTCCCCCAGCCCAGGGGGTTACGGGGGGGCCAGCCTTTGGTCCCCAGGGCCCCCGGTTTAGGGGGTTTGGGGCCCCAGCCTTTTACCCCCGGTTTCGGCCCCCTGAGCCCCTTTTGGTCCCCGTGGGGTTACGGTCCCGCCCTGGCCTTCTGGTCCCCCCTGGTTTTCCCCCCCCGGGTTTTCCCGGGGCCGTGTGGCCTTCTGAGTCCCCGTGGTTCGGTCCCGCCCCGAGCCCTTCTGAGTCCCGTGGCTTACGGGCCCGCCCTGAGCCTTCTGATTGGTTCCCGTTTGGCCCCCTTTCGGTCCCGCCCCGAGCCTTTTGATTCCCGTGGTTCGGTCCCCCCCTGAGCCTTCTGAGTCCCCGTGGCTTACGGGCCCGCCCTGAGCCTTTGGTCCCCCTGGCTTACGGTCCCGCCTGAGCCTTCCCCCCGAGTCCCGTGGCTTTTTGGTCCCCCCCTAGCCCTTTTGAGTCCCCCCGGCTTAGGTCCCCCCTGAGCCTTCTGGGTTGGGGGGCCCCCTGGCCTTTTTTCCCGGGTTCCCGCCCTGAAACTTCTGAGTCCCCCTGGTTACGGGCCGCCCCGAGCCTTTTTGGTCCCGTGGTCGGTCCCCCGCCCTGAGGGGTTTTTATGAGTTTACCCGTGGTTTCGGTCCCGGCCCCTGGGCTTTCCTGGTCCCCCTGGTTTCGGTCGCGCCCGAGCCTTCTGAGTCCCCGTGGCTTACGTCGGCCCTGAGCCTTCTGGTCCCCAGGGGGCCCTTTTTTCCCGGGTTCGGCGGCCCCGAGCCTTCTGGGGTTTCCCGTGGCCTTTAACGGTCGCGCCCTGGCCTTCTGAGTCCCCGTGGCTTTGGGCCGCCCTGAGCCTTTGAGTCCCGTGGTTACGGTCGCGCCTGAGCCTTTTGAGTCCCCGTGGCTTTTCGGTTTGCGCCTGAGCCTTTGAGCCCCGTGGCTTACGGGCGCGCCCTGACCTTCTGGGGGCCCCGGGGGGGGCTTTACCCGGGCCGGCGGGCCTGAGCCCCTGAGGGCCCCGTGGCTTACCGGGGCGCCCCGAGCCTTTGAGTCCCCCTGGCTTACGGTCGCGCCCCTGGCCTTCTGGTCCCCGTGGCTTACGGGCGCGCCTGAGCCTTCTGATCCCCGTGGCTTACGGTCGCCCTGGCCTTTTCCCGTGGGTTTCCCCCTGGCTTCGGGTTCCCGCCCCTGGCCTTTTTGGTCCCTGGTGGCTTATGCCCCCCTGGGTTCCCCCCATTTTTTCCTAGTGCCCGCTTGTTCCCCATGCACCTCGTTTTTAGGTTTTCCCTATACTGGCTATTTTTACGCCCGTACTTGGTTTTTTGGGGTTGCCCCGTAGAAGTTGCAGGGGCCCCGGCTATGTGGAATGCCTTCTGTGTTTGGAGGGGGAGGAGGGGGCTTTGAGGGGGGGGTTTCTGTCAAGGGCATGCCGCGGTCCTGCCTTGGAACGTCGGGCCCGTCCGTGCCCCGCCCTTTCTTCTCTGGGGCTCCCTGTGCAGGGGTCAGCAGCCGTTTTGCTTTGTTCTTGCCCGTCCTGTCCAGTCTTGTTGCTTCCTGGGTCCTGTCTGTGCATGTGCCCCCTAAGCGTGCGGTGGGAGCTTCTGCCTATTTATAGTTTCCTGTTTGTGCACCTTCCCCTTAACCCTGACCTTGGCTTAAGAGGAAGTTTTTGTTCTACTCTGAGTCGTTCTTTGCGTCTTCCTCTTGGCTCCCGCCAGATTCTGGTCTGCCGTTTGGGGACTTTTTAACCCTGGTTGCTGGTCCCCTTTCTGCTTCCCTTGAGTCCGGTCATCTTTTGTTGTTCGTTGTCTGCTGTATTCTGTTGTTCCTGTCTGGTGTGCTTCCTGTTCCCCATGATCCTGCCGTGTTCCCGGGCTGTACCCCCTGTGTTCCGTCGTTCTCCGTATCCCGTGGTGTATGTGTACGTTGATCCCTCCCGTATCCCGCTTTGTTTGAGTCCCTTCTACTGCCCTGCTTATGTTCCCTCGTTCCTGTGTTCCTGCCCTGAACCTGGCTGAAAACCGCGGGTAGCCACGCAGGGGTGTGACCTGGGGGTCCCCAGAAATCCACCCGCTTTGCGGGGCTCGGGTGAAGACCAGGGCCCCTTAACTCCACTCCTGGCGGGGGTCCCCAGCTCCCACCTCCCCGCGGTATCACGAGGATCCACACCCGGAGTTGGGGGTCGGCGCTTCGGGCGTTGTCCTCGGGCGCCGACTGTTACTTGGTTTTTTTTTTTATTTTTTTTCTCTCTGGATAATGGGGGTGGGTTGACCCGTGGAAAAGCTGATTTTGGTTCTATTGAGAGGCAAGGATAGCTTTTAGGACCACCCCCTTGAGTTTTCATTTTGAAAGTGTGGGGGCGCTTAAGCTTTTTTTTGATCAAAAACATGAAAAACCGAGAATTCAAGTTTTTTTCAGTTGTTGATGGCAAAAATGCTTCTTTGGGGTTTCCCATGATTGTTTCCCTTTTCATGGTGTGCCCCCTGGTATGGTGTGCGTGTGTATAATATATTTTTAATTCCCAAAACCTGCCGGGCACTCAGGTTCCCTTGGTTTTTCGAAAAGTTTTTTTGTGCAGAAATTAAGTTGTATTGGATTTTTTTGCTTTTAAAAAATATGGGGAGGAAGGGATGCCTCCATTTTTGGTTTTCCCGCCCCGCCACTTTTCACAGGGTGTTATATGGTGCACTTGCAAGGTTGGTGTTTTTTTTTTTTTTTTCTTTCTCTCTGGATAATTTAGGGCGGTTGACCCCAATGAGAGGCCTGGAAATTTGACTCTATTGGGGTAAGTAGCATAGGACTGCCCCCACCCGAGATCACTTTGATTCGTGGGTGGCTTAAGCATTTATTGATCAAAAACATGTGAATTAAGAATCTCAAAGTTTTTCCGTGGAAGGAAAGACACCAGACTCGGGTAGAGTAGAATTAAGCTTCCATTCTGAGGTCGGTGGTACCGGCCCCCTCCGGTTTGATTATAGACTGAAGTATTCTTTTCCAGTGATCGCGGCGCAGGTCTTCAAGTTGAATAAAAGTAGGTTTATTTGTTTAACCTAGGCATCCTCAAACTGCGGCCCTCCAGCTGTTGGGAAACTGCAACTCCCATCATGCACTTATATCATCTAGAACAGTGGGGATGATGGGAGTTGTAGTTTCCCAACAGCTGGAGGGCCGGTGTTTGAGGATGCCTTGTTTAACCCCTTACCACCAGAGCCAGTTTTGGCCTCTCTGACAGAGCCCCATCTTTGAAATCTGACATGTGTCACTGTACTTGAGAATAACTCTTTGACACTTTAACCTGTCCATGTGATTCAGAGATTGTTTTCTCGTGACACATTGTGCTTTAAGATAGTAAGAAAGTTTGGTCCAAAAGGTCCTTGTTTATTTGTGAAAAATTTCAAAATATCGTGAAAAATTTGACAAATTTTCCATTTTCAAACTTCAAAAGTTTCTGCGTGTAAGACAGATAGTTATTCCACACAAAATAGCTCCTAACTAGCAATCAACATATGTCTGCTGTAGGTTGGCATCTTTTTTTTTTTAAAATGTCTTTTTTTTTATTACCCTCATAGGGGGGCTTAGAAATTTAGTAGTAATTTTAAAATTTTCAAGAAAATTTGCAATATACATTTTTTTAGGGACAAGTCCAGTTCTAACATGATTTTGATTGGACTGTATGCTAGATACCCCCATAAATGACTTCATCTAAGAAACTACACCCCCTTAAAGTATTCAAAACAGCATTTAGGAAGTTTATTAACCCATTAGGTGTTTCACAGAAATTAAAGCAAAGTTGAGGTAAAATTTCAAAATGTCACTTTTATTGCAGATTTTAAATTTTTAGCCATTATTCACAAGAACACAATAGATGTGATCAGGGAAATGCAACTTAATATTGATTCCCCAGATTCTGCCGTTTTCAGAGATCCCCCATATGTTGCCCTAGTGCGCGATTTGGCTCAACCACAAGCCCCAGAATAGGAGATGAACCTACTGGACTCTGGGATCTCTCATTTTCATTACAATTTTATTTAGGCGCCATTTCAGGTTTGCGGACACCCTGAGGGGCTAAAACTTATTAAACACCCCTAAAAAAGACCCCATATTGGAAACTGCACCCTTAAGGAATATATCCATGGGTGCAGGAAGTGTATCGACCCCACAGGTATTTCACTATTTTTTTAGTGTTAAGCTGTGAAAATTAAAAATGTTTTTTTATACCAACAAACTGCAATTTTAGCTGAAAAATGTTTAATTTTTATAAGGAACCCAGGAAAAAAGCACCCAAATTTTTTTCACGCAATTTCTTCCAAGTTTGGCAATACCCTACATGTGGGTGTAAACTGCTGTGTGCGCGCTTGGCAGGGGGTACGAGGGAGGGAGTGGGGATTTGGCTTTTGGAATGCAGATTTTGGTGGGGCCATGTCGCGTTTGCAAAGCCCCCAAAGTACCAGAAAAGGTGAAATCTTCCAGAAGTTGCCCCATTTTGGATTCAACACCCCTCTGGTGTTCCATCTTTTTTTTCAGTATTGCTATGAAAATGGGGGGGGGGGGAGCAGTTCCACCATTGTTTTCTGGGCTTTATTCTTACAATGTTCGCCGTACGGGATAAATTACAGAATAACTTTACTATGGGGGTCGGTACAATTACAATGATATAAATTTTATATAGTTTTTTTATGTTTTATTACTTTTACACAATAGAAATAGGTCTATAAAAAATTGCGTTTTTATGTTGTCCTATTCTGACAACCATAGCTTTTTATTTTTCTGTATACGGAGCTGATATGGGCTTGTTTTTGTGTGAGATGAGTTGACGTTTTTATTAATACCATTGTTGGGTGCATATGACGCTTTGATAACTTTTTATAAAGGTTTTTGTGAGGCATTTTGAACAAAATACAGCAATCCTGGTAGTGTTTTTTATTTTTATTTTTTACAGTGGTCACCGTGCGGTATAAATGACATGCTAGTTTTACTCAGCAGGTCTATCCGATTACAGCGATACCCAATTTGTATATTTTTTTCATGTTTTACTGCTTTTACACAATAAAAACACTTTTATTCAAAAAGGAAAACACGTTTTTGCATGCGCATCTGAGAGCCATAATTTTTTTTTTTTCTGTGTAGGGGTTGTTTTTTTG
>JAODAL010063218.1:0-19354 GCA_025379985.1 Phyllomedusa bahiana
GTCATATTTCCCCAACTGGAATGGCACGGTGGGTGTGTCTTGGATGATGGCTCTTAAAATGCAAGATGGTATTACCCGCTGTGCTCTTTCTAAATGTACATGTGGAAACATTTTGGCCATGGGATCCATGCAACCTGAGGTCTAAAAAAGTAATGGTAGATGACTCAACATGAAAAGTGAAAGCAAGATTAAGCAGATTACAATGCAAATACTCAACAAAGTCCGGTACGGCAGACACATCAGCACCCCAAACCAGGAGAATATCGTCGATGTATCTGCCGTACCAGACGATGCTATCCCCAAAGGGGTTATCCACAGAAAAAATGTACATAGTCTCCCACCAAGACATCACTAGATTCGCCAATGATGGCGAATACCTAGCTCCCATCGGAAGCCCCCTAAGTTGCAAAAACAAATTATCATCGAAAGAAAAAAAATTGTGTGTCAAAAGAAAATTGGTGATGGTCAAAATATATTGAATAAACTCCTCTGAATGCTGACTATATTGTTTTAAATGATGTTCTAATGCTAACAAGGCCACCTGATGTGGAATGCAAGTATACAATGATATCACATCACAACTGACCCAAGACCAACCCTCTTGCCAAACCATGCCCTCCAGATTCCCTATAACATCCTTGGTGTCTTTTAAAAAACCGGGCACACGTTGGACAAGAGGTTGTAATAACACATCTAACCATTGTGAAAGGTGTTCTGTAAAAGAGCCAATGCCGGCTACTATGGGACGCATGGGTATAGGATGTCTTTGTTTGTGGACCTTAGGGAGTCCATATATAACAGGGATCACTGGATCCCTGTTAACCATGTACTCCAGTTCTCTTTTAGAAAAAAACCCCAGACACTCTCCCTCAAGCACCAGGGTAGATAATTCCTCAACAAATTTTTTAGTAGGATTGGATGTCAGTTTACTATAGACATCCTTGTCGCTTAGTAGTTCACCCATGGATTTTTTGTAATCAACTTTGTTCATAATAACAACAGTCCCTCCCTTATCTGACATACTAATTTCAATATTAGAATTCTCTTTTAGCTCCTTTAATGCCTTATTGAAACTGGGGGACAGATTAGTGAAATACTTTTTATGTGTGACACTATCCTGGAGCCTCTTAAGATCCCTTTCCACTAACAATTGGGTTTTAACTTGGCAGCCCTCCCACTGCCCAACAGTACCTGCAGCAGGATGGAGGGAAGGGAGAGGAAGTGCTCAGTGGAGCAGATCCTCTCGATCCTGCTGCACGTGTTTTGAAGGTACTAAAGTTAATATTGTTAAAAATAAGGCACCATGTGTAACTTATCAGATATGAGGCACTAGGTAATGCCTAGTGCCTCATATCTGAGAGTATGGGTATGTTCACATGGCGTCTTGCCTCCGTGTGAACATCCGCTTTTCTGATGCGTGTCTGGGTCCGTCTGAATGGACTGAGAGACGCATCAAACACTGAGCAATGATTTTATGGCTAGGTTCACACGGCTTATCTGCGTTACTTAATTACGCCCCGCAATTACACTGTGTGGACGGGGGCGCGGCGGGAGCGGGGGAGTGAGCGGGGGGCCGGCACCTCGCCGACCCATTGACTTGCATTACCAGCGGCGCGTATACACCGCTGGTGATTCACATGTCACTTATCTCCCTGCCCGGCGGATTCGCCGAGCAGGGAGAGGAGACATAATCCATAGTTCTCTATGAGAACTGTGGATTACCGTAAAGAATGGGCTGTTTTCAGACCGTAATTTGCGCACTTCGGCGCGTAATTACGGACCGAAATAGGGCCCGTTTTAAGCCGTGTGAACATGGCCTATCACTGCAGGCAATGAGGAACATGCAGCGGCGTTCACATGAGAGATCGCTGCTACATGTTTGCATCGGGCCTGTCACCTCTGTCTGAAATTACATGCAATTCTTTGATCGCATCCGAAAGACGGACCGACAGGCCGAATGGAGAAACATAGCACAGCATGGGCTACGTTTATTCTATGGGACACAATAGCGTAGTCAACTACGCTATTTTGTCCCTTAAAATAAACATATGCACACGCGAATAATTCAAAATAGTCCACGGTCGGCTACGTTTCTCCATTTACCCCTAATGTGTGTGTTGGTGGGGGAGGGGGGGACGACAGGCTGACTTCTTGCACCTGGGCCCATGAGTCCTTAGCTATGTCCCTGCTATTAGCCCTATCTATGATGAAGAAAATGAAAGACTTAGGGAGACATGTATGACCGTTGGCACTGACAAGCCATTGCGACAATGCTTTAAAGTAGAGATGAGCAATCAGTAAAAAGTTCTAGTTTGATTAGAACCTCGAACTTTTGTGAGTTTGGTTCGAGGTTCTATTCGAATTAGAACTCAAACCCCATTAAAGTCAATGGGAGAAGATGTTCGGGTTAATTTTTATACCTATACAGGTGAAGAGACGCTGGAATTACCGTCCATAACAGTAAACTGGATACGTGGAACAACTTAGTGAAGAAAATTTGGTTCTAAGAGTGACAGAAAAAAATTGAGAGGCTAAAATACTTCATTCCTTTCCATGGCTAACTGAAAAGATGAGGACAGCTTGCAAGCAGGGGCGTAGCTATAGGTGGTGCAGTGGTAGCAGCTGCTACGGGACCCTACATCCTGAAGGGGCTTAAAAGCCCCTTTGACACACAGGAGATTTGGAGACAGTGTGTTACACAATTACTGAACCCCTAAACCTGCAAAAACGGAACCTTTGGGCACTGAGTATGATTGAGCAAATCCAAGCACTCTGTCTAATATATATATCCATGTATATGAGAGTTAGGCGTTATGTGAGCCTGCAAATGTCACCACATAACAGCTTCTGGATGTGGGAAAGATACAGCCAGCAATACCAAACTCCCTCATTGTTGATGTCTGTGAAAAGGAAAATGCTATCTAACTGACTAAGAGCAGTCTGTACAGTATAGAGAGTGAGCTGAAAATGGCATTCACAAGGCAGTACAGTGAAATATATATAACATGGTCATGTGATTTTAGCAGCCAATGAGAGCCCTACACCTCAGCTATGACATTTTTGACAGTTCTCTGTGCTCTGCACTGATTGGATGGCCGCCAAAAGTGCAGAAAGGTGATCGGATGGCTGCCTAAAGTGTAGAAACAAAACTGAAAATGGCGTGTCGAACTAGAACTTCACTTGAACACACAATAAAATGTTCGGTTCGATTCAAGTTCTAAAAATTCGAGAAGTTCTACTAAAACTTAACTTTTCTAGAACAGTTCAATCAACACTACTATAAAGGACTGTAGAATGCACCAGAATTCGAGATGGGCGAATTTCCCGAAGTTTCGTTCACTTCGGCGAATTTCTCGGCAAAAAATAACTTCTATTTCCAGGCTGCACAGAGCCTGCAGGGTGCTGTAGAACGTTGTGCCATGCTTAAATATGCAGAGGGAGCTTGGTTTGGTCTTCATACAATGTTGTGTTTTAGTAAGACACGCAGATGACTGCCGCCGCTCTTAGAATCGCTTCACTATAAAATTCCCTGGGCACTTAAGAGGGCAAAACTGACCTAAAACTGAAGGGGGAATGTAGCCTGATAAAGTCATGGCAGCGACAGCTGGAAAAAAACAAGCTGAGGGCTCAGGTTGCAACATCAGTGACAGAGTGTGGAGATGACGGCGGCAACCACAGCAGCATGAGGTCAGAGAGGCACAATGATATTCTAGAGGTGGCAAAAACAGGAATAGGCCACAGACTGGGAAAAAGACACAGTGTGAAGGTCACGGCAGCAGCCACAGCAGCAGCATGAGGTCAGACAGTGGCACAATGACATTCTGGAGGTGGCAAAAACAGGAGTAGCACAGAGTGGGACAATGACAGTGCGTAGGTCAAGGCAGCAGCCACAGCATAACCATGAGGTCAGGCAGTGGCACAATGACATTCTGGAGGTGGCAAAAACAGGAATAGGCCACAGAGTGGGACAATGACACAGTGTGTAGGTCACAGCAGCAGCCACAGCAGCAGCATGAGGTCAGACAGTGGCACAATGACACAGTGTGTAGATCACGGCAGCAGCCACAGCAGCAGCATGAGGTCAGACAGTGGCACAATGACACAGTGTGTAGGTCACGGCAGCAGCCACAGCAGCAGCATGAGGTCAGACAGTGGCACAATGACACAGTGTGTAGGTCATGGCAGCAGCCACAGCAGCAGCATGAGGTCAGACAGTGGCACAATGACAGAGTGTGTAGGTCACGGCAGCAGCCACAGCAGCAGCATGAGGTCAGACAGTGGCACAATCACATTCTGGAGGTGGCAAAAACCGGAGTAGGCCACAGAGTGGGACAATGACACAGTGTGTAGGTCACGGCAGCAGCCACAGCAGCATCATGATGTCAGACAGTGGCAAAATGACACTGTGTGTAGGTCACGGCAGCAGACACAGCAGCAGCATGAGGTCAGACAGTGGCACAATGACACAGTGTGTAGGTCACGGCAGCAGCCAAGCAGCAGCATGAGGTCAGACAGTGGCACAATGACATCTGAGGTGGCAAAAAAAAGGAGTAAGGCCACAGAGTGGGACAATGACACAGTGTGTAAGGTCACGGCAGCAGGGCCCCAGCAGCAGATGAGGCCCGACAGTGGCACAATGACACAGTTTGTTGGTCTGGGCTGCGCCACAGCAGCAGCATGAGGTCAGACAGTGGCACAATGTCACAGTGTGTAGGTCACGGCAGAGCCACAGCCGCAGCATGAGGTCAGGGAGTGGAACAATGACACAGGTGTGTAGGTCCCCGACAGCAGCCACAGCAGCAGCATGAGGTCAGACCCGTGGCACAATGGGGCAAGTGTGTAGGTCCAGGCAGCCGCCACTGCAGCAGCATGAGTCAGACAGTGGCACAATGACATTCTGAAGGTGGCAAAAACAGGGGGTAGGGCCCCAGAGTGGGACAATGACACAGTGTGGAGGTCACGGCAGCAGCATGAGGTCAGGCAGTGCACAATCACATTCTGGAGGGGGCAAAAAACAGGGAGTAGGCCACAGAGTGGGACAATGACACATTGTGGAGGTCACGGCAGCAGCACAGCCAGCTTGAGATCAGATGAGTGGCACAATGACAGAGTTTGGAGAGTGGTGGCATACCAGTCACTGGTAAAGATGAGTTGGTGGCAGAAGAGAAATGTTCAGCGGATGTGTGGTCATCAGCGGTGGCGGCAACAGAATAGTAGGCTGAGGTCAGGTATTATGAACCCAGACTCATTTCTCACATTTGGGTGAGGGTCAATTGCTGGATGTAGCCTGATGCCTAAGGCATTGTTAGGTTGGCGGGGAGGGGGTATTAGGGTTAATGGGGGGGGGGGGGGGGGGGGGGGGAGTGGGGGGGAGGGGGGGGGGGGGGGGGGGGGGGGGGGGGGGTGGGGGGTGGAGGGGGTGGAAAATCTGGCCGAGCCATGCCTGAATTCATCTTGACAAAGGTCATCGTGTCCACATTTCCCTATGGCCAAGCGGATCCCTTGGGGAAACGATGGCCACCGCCGCACTGAACAAACACCCGCTCTGATGACACACTACTGGCCGCGAGCAGGACAGCTTCTCGCACGGCAAAACCTCGGCAAGTTTGCGGCCACACACTCCAGTTTGGCTGCCCATTATCCCAGCGGAGTCTTCTAACGTGGTGTTGGCAAGTGCTGTCCAAGTAGGAGGCCACCACCTTTTGGTTCCAGTCTGCTCAAGGTCTGCTGCTGCTGCTGCTGGGCGACGCCCTCCGCACTAGGCGGGTGAAGAGAGCTAGCTCATCATGACTCCAGACTTAGGTTGCTGCTGATGGAGCTGGTACTGCATCCGACCCCCCCCACCTGTGCCCCAGGCGTCCAAGCGGCAGTAGTACGTGAGCGCTGAAGAACCCCCCGGGTCAGACCGGTCAGAGGAGGACGATGCCGCAAATAGGCAGGCGGACCAACTGACTACGGAGGATCCCTATATATTTGAGTTTCCTCTCCGCTCAATAGCTGGGAAAAAAGGCTCCCAATTGGGACCTTAGCAGGGTCCAATAGGGTGGAAGCCAGAAGTCATCCTCTGCCTGATGCTGAATAATTCGCTGTCACTATCCAGGCAAATCAGCATGCTGAGGGCCCCTCTGCACAAGGTGACTCCGACGGGCTCCCTGCCGCCATCGCCCCTGTATACTGTCACAGTGCTTGCGGGTCATCTGCCTCGAGTTCCTCAGTCCATCTTACCGCCTCCACTCCCGGCTCTTCCGCTCTTTCACCTGGGAGAAAATTCCACATCAGTTCACCATGACAATGCCTTCTGCCTCCATAGGTCCTCCTCTCCGCCTCCTCGCGATTTCATCCCCCACCGGACTCATGTGGCCACTGAGATGTAAGTCGCCACGTCGCCAGTTCCCATGCACAGACAGATTTTTCAGGCATCTGTTCAGGACAGAAGTCAGTGAATGACGTTAGTCCATCCCGTAGTCCTGGCGACTGACAAATAAATGGCTTCCGCGAATGGCCTCAACAAAAACGCAGGTGTCCACGCAGGAGCTGCCACTGGCTGACATCAAAGTTACACAGGGAGAGGACTTCTGTCCGCCGTGATCATAAAAAATCGTATATGCCTTTCGTCTGTTCATCACACAGGCGGGTCCAACATAGTGGCAGGCTGGAGATTTCAATGGGGAAACAACGCAATCTGAGTGGTGTTGGGAGAGGCCAGTTTTGCCGCTGCAGCACTCGAGAGGGTGTTCCGGGCTTGTAGGAATGTAATGAAGTGCATGCACAGTTCCTAGGCCTTGTTCAGATCTTCTGAAGATCGTGAAGACTCAGAACCTTTTCACAACCAGATTGAAACCCATGCGCCATGCAGGGCACATGGACCCATCCCTCCTCGGTGCAGCGCGGGACAGCCATGTTCCTGCCCATTGAGCGTCACGCCTGGGTCCATTTGGCTGTGTGGGCGTCAGCAGAAAGCCACATCGATTTCTTGCTGGCATGATCGCGGGAGCGTTCCTCCCCTGTGGTGACTTCGATCGCCCGAGGCAAGCCAGGTGTAGAACTCGTTACTCCGCTGTGCCCTACACATGTGGTATGACGGAGCAGTACTGTGGAGCTGAGATGGTGGTGAGTGAGGATGAGGAGCCGGAAATTGGCGCAGGACCGCAGTTTTGACAACTGTGGAGGAGAAAGCGCGTCTCCTGTCCGAAGTTGTCTTGGTGTGCCTGGGCCGGAAGCACATTCACCCAGGGGTCGTAAAGGACATGTACGGCCCTGACCGTAGTTAACAAGCTCCAGAGACTCCGCGCTGCCTTGCACCTTGAACAAAACGATAAGCTTCAAGGACTGCCCACGTCTGTTCTAACATATTTATGAAGTGCTAGGACTGCTTTTTTGAAAAGAAATTACGCGTGTATCTCTCATCTCGGTTCGGCACAAGCCATTAGTTCTCGAACGGTGCAAGTCCACCATTTGGAAAGTGAGGGTCTGCAGACAACAACTTGGAACAGGAGCAGCGGGCACTGCGCTCCTTAGGATGTTGACCATACTGTTGTCGCTTTGCAATCGCCAACGCTGAATGACTGCTGGCGCCATGAGTAGCAAGGAGCAGGAGCAATGGACCGGGATATGTCAAAAAGAAACAGCTCCCTTCGAGAGGTGGGGAGAGCCTTGACGGCTCAATGGCAGCGTGCCACTGGGCGCTGCTGCTGCTGGTTTTTGCGGCGGCGGATGGACCAACCCCAATCGGCCCCCCGTTTTTCCCAGGCCCCGGATGGGCGCTGCATGTTTTAGCGGGCCCTGGGCCAACGTTGCCCCCTTTTCCCGCTTCAACTTTCTGCTTTTTAAGATTTTTACATACCCCATATTTCCCCCCTCCGGGGGTTTGCAAAGAACTGCCACACCGCTGAGTATCGGATTTTACCGCCAACGCCCTCCGCACTGAGGGACTATGCCGCCGGGTGCCTTTCCCCTGGCCCCTTGTCCCAACTTTTTGGATAGAAGGGGTTTTTTTTCCCCGGGGGGGGGCCGGTTGGGTCCCACCTCACACGCGAATCCTGGCTCCGGGCCCCTGACCCACTTTCTGGCTGCCCCTGCCGACGCGCAGCGCCCCCCTTTTCCTCCTGACGATGAGAAGCCCTTGCCTCACCGGCTCCCAAATTCGGGCGGCACATCCATCCCATTTGGTTTTATCGTCCCCGCTGGCCTCACACCGGTCTTTTTGGGAGCAGGGGACCCCTCCAAAAATGACCTCCCATGCCACCTCAGCCTATACTTTTCCCCTACTGCAAGAAGCAGGGGGGTGTCGGGCCCTTTCTTCCTGCCAAAAGTGCTCTGCCCCCCAAAATTTTTCAACCCCAAATAATAGGGGGCTGAGCCCCGACCAATATAATCTCTGGCGGGGGAAACAAAGAGACAAGGGGGGTTTGAGGGGCAGGTAGGGGGCCCCTGAACCCGCTCCCGGGCCATCCAACTAAGGGTTTTGTGTCTGACTTCCCCAACTCTTTGGGTGGGGGGTCAATGTCATCTGGGGGAAGGGATGCCTAGTCAACCAATCAAAAACCCCCTTGGGTTGTATCAGCACACGGCCCCTGATGACATCGGCAGTTGGGCCCCACAAGTGCCCCGCTGCAACGTCCCCCTTGCTGTGCCGACCTGGGCCCGCCCAGAAATTTTTTGTGCCCCTGCCCCTTTCAGGCGAAAAGCCGGCACCCCCTTGCCCGACATACTGTTTTTCTAAAATGAAAAGACACTGTTTGATGAAAATATCTGTATATAAAAAAAACACCCCCTTATTTGACTCCAAAAGAAAAAAACCCACAAGAACTTGGGTAACCCCTTGGAAAAATTTTCGCTCCCCCCAAAAGGGAGGAAAAATTTTTCTTTGTATTGGGGCCCTTTAAAAACTCTGTGTATTTTCTGAATGTAAAGGCTTAATAACCTTCGGGGTATGAATTTTTCTTCAAATTTCTTCGTGGGGGTGAAAAAAAAGTTTTTTTACTGAGTCAACTGCAGAAAAATACGTTAACCCTGGTGTAAATTTCGCCAAAAATTTGAGCCCCCCAAACTACAACTTTGTAGGGTTTACAATGCGGTTTTTTTTACGCCTCCCAAAAGAGATAAATTGAATTAAAACCCTTTCTTTTGAATTAGGCTACAGGAAAAAGTAAATTTTGGCGGTAAAATGGGGTTTTCTTGGGG
Source organism: Phyllomedusa bahiana (assembly GCA_025379985.1). Taxonomy (NCBI): domain Eukaryota; kingdom Metazoa; phylum Chordata; class Amphibia; order Anura; family Hylidae; genus Phyllomedusa; species Phyllomedusa bahiana. The sequence continues at coordinate 9,184 of JAODAL010063218.1, forward strand.
TCCCCACACGAAATTACAACTAATTTTAACCCCCGGATGTAAATTGCGCCAAAGAATTGAGCACCAAAAAAACTCTTGTAGCGTGTTTTCAATGCCCGGGGTTTTTTTACCCACCAACAAGAGATAAAATTTTTTAATTAACCTTTGTTGTGATTTAGGCTACGGAAAAAAAGATATATTTTGGGGGGGGAAAATGGGGGTTTCTTGGAGTCCCACAGTAATAACAACCTTAAAAACCCCGGATGCAGGGGCCCATAAAATACCCCCAAAAAAACTCTAGCTCTTACGGGTTACAAGGCGGTGTTTTTACGCCACAAAAAAGGAAAAAATTTTGTAATAATTTTTGTTTGGGGGGAAATTAGGCTACAGGAAAAATTTTTAAAAAATTTTTGGGGTGAAAAGGCGGTTTCTTGGAGTCACCACACATAACAACCTTAATTAACCCCGATGTAAATTGCGCAAAGATTGAGCCACCACAAACAAACTTGAGGGGTTTTACAATGGGGTTTTTTTTTTTAAAAGCCCACAACAAGAGAAAAATTGAATTAACCTTGCTTGGGGAATTTAGCTCAGGAAAAATGTATAATTTTGGCGGTAAAAAATGGCGGTTTTTTTAAACACCACAGCGAATAACAATGTTTTAATTTTACCCCGGGATGTAAATTGTCCAAAGAATTGAGCACCAAAAAAAGGGTTTTTGTATTGAAAAACAGTTTCTTTAAATTAATACAACAGGAACGGCTTAGACCCCCTTGATATCAATTCTTGAGCAGATGGGGATTTAAATGTAATGCAGCTTCGGGTGGACCACACGGATTTCAATCCAATACCCAAAAAAAAGATCGTTAAGAAAGCCCGAGAAAACTAAAAACACCCCACAAAAATCGCAAAAAAAATCATTTCTTCACAACAACAGCCGCGGCAGCACCTTCCCTGTCAGTACATAGAGGGGTATGACCCCGCTGGGCCCGGACTTATATAGTGGGGGCGTCACAGAATCCCCCGGCCTCGGGGTTTTTGCTTCCGCACAGTCATGCAGGCTAGCCCTTCTTCCTCCCAGATTCTTTGGACCCGTAACGCCATGTGTCGCAGCCATTTTATAAAATAAAAGAACACTTCTTCACCCAAGTACCCAAATTTTCGACTCTTCAAACCGAAGTTTTCCTAAATTAAAAAAACAATTCCACTTCGTAAAAAAATTCGCCCATCTCTAACCAGAATTTTTGAACCTTTTCCCCTTTCCAGGTCTTTCATAAAACCAGTTAAGCCAATACCACATCGGCTCTGGCACCACCTTTTACCCTGGGCTACGTTCTTCTGCAGGGGCATACATACAGGGGAGTAAGCCAATACCACAAACGGCTCAGGCACCACCTTTCCCGGTCTGGGTTTCTAACGTTTTGCGCCTAGATTGGCATCAAGCTCATAAATTGCTAAATTCTACGAATGGGTGCGACCCCCCAGAACCCCCAAAACTTTGGGGGCATTACAAAGGTCGCTCCGTGTTTGTAGTGCACTGTCATACTCTTAAACAGGGGCTCAACAGCTTTTTTTTTACCAGATAACTGGCACAGCCTAATTCTTACATGTCGCCCTTAGTGTCATGATTTTCAATAAAATGACAAGCTGCACCAGAGGGATGGATATATTTTTACTTTTCAGACACAGCCCACAAATTATAAGTACAAATGCATTTTTTTATAAATCGTTTTTTTTTTTTATTTTTCCGCTACTGAAATTGTATAACCACCAATGGTCTATATAAAAAAGCTTTCCCCATCCCCCTATCCTATGTCATTTAATATAAGACCAAAAGAGCAAAAATCGCTTTTTTTGCATTTTTTTACCAAATCCTGTATTACAAAGAAAAAAAAAAACACTTGTGTACGGTGTGCACACGGCCCCTGTCCAAGCTCTCCTACTACCGCAAAGGGAAAAAGACGTGCTGCGAAGGTACAAAACCAAAAAAAAGTAACCACATTTTTTTTCAAAGGGCTTGTTACTTACGAATTTTTTTGGGCTATAAGAGCACCTTTTTTTTTCCCCCAAACTTTGGGGAAAAAGGGGATGTTTTAAAGGGGCCCGAAATACTGGTTGGGGGGCTGCCGGCTGTATTGAATGTGGCTGCACTGATCAATCTCAGGGGGGCAAGGGTAAAAGGAGCAAGCTGCGGGAAAATCGGCAGCAGGGTTTTTAAAATGATAATTATTGAGAGGTCATGCCTCAGTAACAGCGCCAAATAGCAGGGATGGAAACACGGGCCGCGCTCTAATCCCCTGCGTTTAAAAAACTTTAGGCCTGCGCAATCGCAGCCCGCGGGGCAGCAAATAAGGGGCGGTGCTGCACACCGCCCCCCTTTTCCGGGGGCCCCCCCCACACTGTAAGTGCAGGGGGGAGATTAGGTATCATGGCAACAGGAAGCCTCATGCAGGCTTCCACGGCTGCCATGTACAGGGTATGTGGACCTATTATACCTTGCATATAGGTAATGAATGAAAGTCCTATATACAGCAATACAATAGTACTGCTCTATAAAGGACAAGAAAATGTGCCCCTAGTTGTCAAGTATTAATGTAAAATAAAAAGTTTAAAAAATAAATCTTAAAAGCTCAAATCACCCCCTTCTGCTGTTTTACAAATAAAAAAAATAAAAAAGTGACACATAATTGGTTTGCCGCATCCATAAAAGTCTGATCTATTAAAATATAACATCATTTGTCCCGTATGCTGAACACCGTAGAAGAAAAAAATTCCAAACCCCCAAATTGTGTTTCTTTTGGTCATTTCATATCCCTAAAAGATAGGAATAAAAAGTGATCAAAAAGTCACCTGTACCCCAAAATGGTACTAATAAAAACTACACTTCAGCATGCACTCTTTTGCTTCAATTTTTTTTTACCTATTTTCCCCTCTAAAACCTAGGTGTGTCTCATAGTCCAGTGTGTCTTATAGTCTGAAAATATATGTCTTTGCTGAAGAATGTGTGAAGTGTTTTTTTAAAATTTGTACTATACACGGATTTGAATAATAAAATGCAAGAAAAGCGATTTTGCTCATATTGGTTGATATATAAATGAACAATAGTTTAATTATATAGATGACGTGTGAAATTACAATTGAAAACCTGTGATGGAAAATTCTTTGGTATTATCTACTGACATTTTTTTTTTAGTTGCGATTACATATTTACAGACTGTACATCTCGAGCCTGCACAATGGAAAAATCCCTCTTCCGAAAGCCAAGTTATAGGTTTATTATTAGAAACAAAAGTACTCAGTGATAGGATATTAGCTAATGTACAACCTTGTTTTGCTACACGCCTGCAGCCTGATGAAAGAATGTGGATCTTTGTTGAGAATAGTTAGATACTCATAAAAAAAGTAACAAAAAAATCCTTACTGAATGAGGTAGAAAAACAGGTAAATTAGCAGTAGACACCGGGGTTGTAGATTCACAAATGAGACCATGTCTTGAGCGATCCTTGACAAATGTAGTGGCTCTGTGCAACTTCCAATTTTTATAGCCTCTATTTTTTAATCTATGATTTAAATCTGAAATTTCATTTGCAAAATCCCCCTCAGTGGTGCATGCCTTCTTAACTCAAAGATACTCCCCTGTCTCTGGCATTGGGACTATGTGTGAACATTTGAGTGAGTGACTGGATTTTCATCTACAACCCCTTATTTCCAAAACCTTTGGGTATTAACGAGACATTAAACAAGTCCTACAATCTTTATCTCATATAGAATGAAAATCCGATTTTCTTGGTTCACCCTGGATGTTGTGGGTTTGTACACGTGCATTCAATATACATCCTGGGTCATATCCTGGGTCATCCTGGGTCATATCAATTTTCTAAGTACAAGAACAATGAATTAAAACCGGACCTGATACCATGCAGCTACAGAGACCTTCCATCTGATCTGACCATCTGTTCTTCTCTCATTCACAGGTATGACAACTGCAGAACATCTCACCCAGTCTGCTTGCTTTTACTCTGTCTAATTTCCCTTGGTATGACAACTGCAGAACATCTCACCCAGTCTGCTTGCTTTCACTATGTCTAATTTCCCTTGGTATGACAACTGAAGAACATCTCAACCAGTCTGCTTGCTTTCACTCTGTCTAATTTCCCTTGGTACAATTATGACTTAATACAACTCTATCTTCCTATCCCCATCCCCTGCTGTGTGTGCTGATTTTTAGTCTACCATCTTCACTTCAGTTTGCCTCCTATCCCCCCCCACCTTGTTAATTACCTGTCCCAACCCCACCCCTCTTTTTTGATCCTGGTATGCAGATTAGGTTTTAATTCATTATAAAAGTACTTGTACGGGTCATATCTTTACCTGGGTCATATCTGGGCCACTTTTCCAAGTATGGCCAATTTTCTAAGTACAAGAACAATGAATTAACACCGGAATTTAAACCCGGATTAAACAAGAATTGCTACAGGTAACATCTACTTCTGCTTCTTGCTTCAACTTACAGCTTCACACCCTGCCACAGTCACCCACCATGCTTTTCCTAGCCTCTGATCTATGCCTCCATATTCCTGAAACTGATTGCCTATCCCCATACTCCTCTGCTGGGCAATGAGCTCTTTATCTCTCCCTGCATTTTACCCTCTCATCTGTCTGCTGCCACTAACCAGTTTCCCACTATCAATGCCTTCCTCACCAAACAGACCCAACCACAGTACTGTCTATCTTGCGCCAACCTATTAACCCTCTCTCTGCTCCTCCTGGCTGCTGGGGATATATCCCCTAACCCAGGGCCCCCACAGCACATTCCCACTATTGTATCTCCAGCTGCTAACAGACCTGTTTCTACAAACTCCCTTAACCCTTTAAACTTAAAACCTATTCACTTGAGCCCCCCTTCTCCTATTTCTCTCTCTCTGGTGCTCTCTGGAACACATGGTCTGTATGCAACAAACTATCCTACATACATGACCTCTTTATATCATGTAACTTATCGTTCCTTGGTCTGACAGAAACCTAGCTGCGGCCTTCTGACACAGTCTCTCCTGCAGCTCTCTCCTTTGGTGGCCTCCACTTTACCCATGCTCCCCGCCCTGGTAACAAGCATGGCGGAGGTGTTGGCCTTCTCCTGTCAGACACCTGCTCCTTTGCCCCAACTCCGCCGCTACCTTCCCTCAATCTCCCCTCCTTTGAGGTGCACTCTGTCCCCATCTACTCCCCCTCCAATCTCCAAGTGGCAGTCATCTACCGACCGCCAGGCCCTGCCACCGCCTTCCTTGACCACTTCGCATCCTGGCTTCTCCACTTTCTTTCCACTGACATCCCCATTATCATAATGGGATACTTTAACCTCCCCATCGACATACCCCACTCTGCTGCCAGCAAACGCCTCTCACTCTCCTCTTCCTTTGGCCTCTCCCAGTGGACCTCTGGAGCCACTCATAAAGATGGACACACACTGGACCTCGTCTTCACCCGCCTCTGCCCCCTATCTGACTTCTCCAACTCTAAACACCCTATATCTGACCACAACCTGCTTACCTTCACCACACTCTCCACCCCACCGGCCCTTCCTGTCTCATATCTAGTGCCCCCCCGCAGGAACCTACAAAACCTTAACCCTCGCATTCTCTCTGACTCTCTTGCACCTCTCTCTACCATATCCTCATTTTATGACCCTGACACAGCCACTGCTTTCTACAACCACACAATCTCCTCCACACTCGATTTGGTTGCCCCTCTCACACACAACAGAACCCGCAAAACCAACAGACAACCCTGGCACACAGACTTCACTAAACAGCTGAGGCGAGCTTCCAGAATTGCTGAACGCCACTGGAAGAACACCCGCTCCACCGACAACTTCACCTCATACAAACAATCACTACACACATTTAAGTCTGCACTCGCCTCAGCAAAACAGGACTACTTCACCAATCTTATATCCTCTCTGTCTCACAACCCCAGACAACTATTCAACACCTTCAACTCTCTCCTCCGTCCACCAGCACCTCTTCCTCATCTCTCCTCTCAGCAGATGACTTTGCCATTCACTTCCTAAACAAGACCAACCTCATCAGAGAAAGCTTCAACCCACTGTCCCCATCGCCCACACCTATGCCTGCACAGTCCCCACCGCCAGCCCCCCTATCTTCACCTTGCACTTCCCTCCTAACTTGCTTCTCCAGTGTTACTCATGACAAGCTCTCCTCTCTACTCTCCAAATCCAACCTCACTACCCGTAACCTTGATCCACTGCCATCCCACCTCATCCCTGACCTTAGTGCTGTTATCATCCCAGCTCTCACCCATCTCTTCAACCTATCACTAACCTCTGGCATCTTCCCTTCCTCCTTTAAGCATGCTACCATCACACCCATCTCTTGACCCCTCCTCTCTTTCCAACTATTGCCCCATCTCACTGCTTCCATTTGCCTCCAAACTCCTCGAACAACACGTTTATCCTCAACTGTCCTCCCATCTGTCCTCCAACTTTCTTCTTGACCCACTGCAATCTGGTTTTTGATCCCATCGCTCTACACAAACCGCCCTTACCAAGGTCACCAATGACCTAGTAACTACAAAAGCCTCACGTCACTACTCTATTCTTCTCCTCTTAAACTTTCTATCCTACATTGACCTTTCTACACATTGCTGACCATTTCCCTCTCCTACATCTTACATCTGATCTACACTCTTGGTCTGGGTCAGCTCATAGCATCACATGGCTTTCAATAACACCTGTATGCTGATGACACCCGACTTTACATCTCCGGCCCAGACATCAAGTCTCTACTGTCCAAGATCCCTGATTGTCTGTCGTCCATATCCTTCTTCTTCTCCTCCCGTCTCCTAAAACTTAATGTAGAGAAAACCGAATTCATAATCTTCCCACCGTCCCACTCCTTCCCTCCACTTGATCACTCTATTACAGTGAATGGTTCCACACTCTCACCGGTCCCGCAAGTCCGCTGCCTTGGGATAACCCTTGACTCCCCCTTGTCCTTCAAACCACACATCCAAACCTTCACCTCCGCTTGCTGCCTTCACTTGAAAAATATTTAACGAATCCGCTCATTCCATAAAGGGGTTGTCTCGCTACAAAGAATAACTTTCAAAATCTAGGGAACACAAAATAAAGACATTTTTCAAATATATTGCTTTGTTCATCTGTTTTTGTTAAGGAACTACAAGTGAATTTATTACCTCTCTGGCTATTTCTGTTCCCTCAGTGACCGACCTGTAAACATCTCTCCCCCCTGCTGTTTGTTCTATGTGATAGCAGTAAGTGACATCATCACACAGGTCTCTGCAGCTCTGTGCTGGCCAGCAGTAAAAAGCTTGATTTATCTAAAGTAAACAGCATTAATTAGGGCTTTTCTTTGAGGGATCAGTGTAAAAACTCCTGCTAGTAGTTCTGGAGAGCTTCTGAGCTAATCTGAACAAATTAGCAACCGAAAACACAGAGTTGAATACACCACAGAGCTGTATGCTAGTCTGAACCAGGAAATGACAGAGTTTTTCATTCATGCATCCTATGACAACCCCTTTAACCCTGATACCACAAAAATGCTGGTCCATGCCCTTGTCATCTCCCGCCTAGACTACTGCAACATTCTTTTCTGTGGCCTCCCGTCTAGCACTCTTGCTCCTCTTCAATCCATCCTCAACTCTGCTGCCTGTCTTATTCACCTCTCCTGCCTTAATCTCCAGATATCTCCCCTCACGCAGTCTCCACTCCTCTCAGGACCTTCTTCTCTGCTCTCCTCTTATCAGCTCCTCACATAACCGTCTCCAAGATTTCTCTCATGCTTCCCCCACACTCTGGAACTCACTGCACCAACACATCAGACTCTCTTCCACTTTCACCAGCTTCAAAAGCAACCTGAAAACCCATCCTCAGGATCGCCTTAACCCAATAACCCCCACTAAAAACTCACCCCCACAAACATGCTGCCCCTCCCCCTGAAGTCTCTTTTCCTCCTCCTAGTAGATTGTAAGCCTTTACAGGCAGGTCCTCCTCCCCCGGGCCCTTGATTGTCACATACTGTCAATTGTACATGTTGTTTTTTGTTATTTTTTGTAACCCCCTTGAATGTACAGCGCCCTGGAATCAATGGCGCTCTAAAATAAATAATAATAATAATCTGATATCCAGTCAGTTGAAAAATTATTAGCCCATTACAGTAAGGACCTATGTCTATTCTTGATTATGGCTATAGATTTTCATTTGCAACACAACTTCTTTATGTTTGATGGCTGCTACTATTTGCAAGGGGAGGGGGCCCCAATGGGCTCTAAGGGTATGTTCACATGGTGTATTGTGGTGCTTACTGTATGTGCCGCAATAAACCGGGAATTTTAGAAATACGCACTGGTCAGCACGTACTTCTAAAACTCAGGGGGGGCGGCCCCGGGCCAGCCCCATTCACTCTCTTTATCAGCGGCGCGTAAGCATGTCACTCCTCTCCCCCGGCGTACAATACGCGTGTATTGTACGCAGGGGGAGGCAGACGTAATTCATAGCAATTACGCCGTTTGAACATAGCCTCAGTTCTCCCTCAACCAAGCAAATATCTATATGTCTATTTGGTAACTCACCTATGTTTTTTTTACTATAAATCCATCTTTGGAACTCATGGTTTGGTATAGTCATTAAAAAGATGACCTCTTAAATATTTGGGTTCTTGACATAGCGGCCATACCGGACTTTGTGAATTATGTCAATTTCAACAATTTTAATCTTAAATTTACTAGTTTTGTTTCCAAGCACACCATTAATTTTCTTGATCTAACTTTAGTGGGTGATATAAAAAATACAGCCATCTCTACCTCCTTTTCTAGGAAACACTATACTTCATATAGTCATTTGAAACAAACCATTAAGGCTATTCCTATAGGGGAGTTCCTTAAAAAATAGAGGCTATGAAAATGAGATGTTACACAGAGCCACTACACTTGTCAAGGATAACTCAAGGCATTCTCTCATTTCTGAATCTACAACCTTTGTTTCTACTGCTAATTTGCCTGTTTTTCCTACCTAATTCAGTTATGTTATGGACCCCCAAAGCAGATAAACAGAACAGGGAAAACAGACTGTGAGCCCTGACACTAGGTCCCCCAAATCTGTCCCTATCTACTTGCCTGCCCACCCTAGGTGGTCAGCAGCAACTGGGCAGACGTCTCTACCCTGGCAATGTGAACACACATGATGAACAAGGCAGACACTATAAAAGCAGGAAGTCAGACAGACATAGATCAAAAACCAGAGCGAGCGTGCCGGCAAAAGGTAAAGATAAAAAAAAAAAAAAATAACAAAGACAAAAAAAAAAAAAAAAAATTTTTTAAAAAAATAAAAAAAAACACCAAAAAAAAAAAAAAAAAAAAAAAATTTTAAAATTTAATAACAATGGACAAAGCCAGAGGAAGCTATGGCTGTGTTCAGACTAAAGCCAGACATCAATACCACAATCATGGCCTAAAATGTATCTTCTCCCGCACCTTCCAGACAGAAACATGCGCTAAGGCCCAAGCCTTATTTTTTTTTATAAGTATCTACCTATTCTCAACAAAGATCCGAAATTAAAGCAAATTCTTTCATCAGGCTGCAGGTATATAGGAAAACAAGATTGTACATTAGCCAATATCCTATCACTGAGAATTTTTGTTTCTAATAATAAACCCAGAACTTGGCTTTCGGAACAGGGATTTTTCTGTTGTACAGGCTCGAGATGTATAGTTTGTAAATATGCAATCTTAACAAAAAAATTTCAACATATGATAACAAATAATTTTCCATCAAACAGATTGACAAATGTAATTACACACATCAGCTATGTAAGTAAATGCACTTTATGACATTAAATATGTGGGCTGCACTTCTAGACAAGCTAAAACTAGAATTCACAAACATTTGTCTTACATTATAAAAAAATATCCTTCCTCTGGGCGCCTCTTTTATTGAAAAACTGTTCTGACACTAAAAAGGCGACATGTTCATTTAGGCACAAAGGGCCGGGGTTGAATCTTTTAAAGAAGTGTAGAAAGCGCCAGAATGTATGAAAATTTTTCTACTGCGTATCTTTGTCGCATTCTTGTTCCACTACCACAACTCAGGCTAAGGTGGACCACTTTAAAGCTTCAGCGAAACGCGCATTGGGGATCTTTGTGGCTGGTCATATTCAAT
>JAODAL010063219.1:0-19354 GCA_025379985.1 Phyllomedusa bahiana
TGGCTGTAAATTTATTTGACAGGACCGATCCTTCATAAACCCATGCTGGAATATACATTTATTTTCAGTGAAATACTCCAGGATAGCATCTCTTAGAGAACCTTTAAACATTTTACCTACAACAGTGGATAAATTTCCCGGGCCTACTTTCCGGATTTTGACCCCTTTTTAATTTTGGGCACCACATTTTTTGTGGCCAATCCTTTGGGACATCCCCCTGTTATTATTCACCCATAAATAAAAAGAACCGGGTTTTTGTTATTTTAATTTTCCTAAAAGGGAGCTGCACTTCTTCCGGGGTTAGACAGGAAACATTTAAGTTGGATTTTTACCTCATCCTCTACCTAAACGGGAATCATTTTCCCTCAGTAAAACAGTGGAGAAAAAAAAGTTTAATAGATTTGCTTTCTCCTCTTTGCCCTCTACTTTCTCCCTCACTACTTTTCAAAGGGAAAATATTTTCCATTTTAATCTTTTTACTATTTTATATTTAAAAAAAAATTTTTTGGGGGTTATTTTTACTTTTTGGGCATCGATTTCTTCTCCAGCTTTGCTGTCTTTATCATTATTTTACATATTTTATTTTTTTTCTTTATAGCTTTTAAGTGCCTCCGCATTTCCCTCCTGTTTAAGTAGATGAAACGCTTTTTGTTATTTATTGCCTCTGTTGATCCAACATGTTTCATGTTTCTAATCATTTTATTACCATAAGGTATGTACCTCTCACGGGGACAATTAAGTTTATTTAAAGACCCCCTTTTATTTTCGTTCTTTTTTTTTAAAAACACCTTGTCCCGTCAATTTGGTTTAGGGCCATAAGCGATTTTAAATTAGCCTTTTTAAATTCGTGTTTTTGGGGCTTTTCAAAAATACCTATAAAGATAAGGGGAAAGTTTTATAGACTCGTATTTCCCCGGTGCCCCCCCAAACCCGAACCCTTTTTCCTTTCAGGTCTATTAGTCAAAATTAAGTCTAAAAGGGGTTCCCCCCAATCGGCTCCTTCCCATTTTTGGGAATTATCCCTTTGTTATTGCAAAAACCTGTTTCCTTTATAGAGCCCCAGGTTTTAGTTTCCCAGTTATGTTGGGTAGTTTAATCGCCCCCTTAAAAACAACCTATTTGATTATCCGCCTCATCTATTTATTAGGAAATACATCTTCCCGGGTTCTGTTATATTTGGAAGCCCATAGCAGACCCCCGTATAATTCATTATTGTTTTTACCCCCGTAATTACCCAAACACCATATGCTCATTCCCTATATTTATATATTTCCCCCATGTTGGCTTTAAAAGGGGTTTTCATAAAAACATAATCTCCCTGTAGTCTTTCACTGTATACAGTGCAGCAGGTACAGCACACTGAGAAAATAGTGTGACAGGGTTTACCTGTTGTTTCCAGCCTCCTCCAGCCTCCTCCAACACATAGGCATCTAAAAAAAATACTATGCAGTGTTCAATTCCAGCACAAAATAGCAGCCCAAGCTTAACAGTGTGTCACATGATGTAGCTCCCTGGCTCCCCTTTTCACGTGTCCCTTTTCCGTCCAAACCATTTAGTTTTACACAGCTGTCACCATAGTGATCCATCAATCTGTCAGGTGCCGACGTGGCCTAACTTCAGTTCTGTCTTAACGGCCAGCGCTTTTTTTTTTTTTTTTTTTTTAAACTGTTTTACAGGGAAAGGGGGTTTGTTTTTCCTAAGGAAGCATATTTATGGAAGTTTTTGTTTTTTGTCTCCTGTTACTTCATGAGGTTCTCTGGAGGTAAAAGGACTCTTTAAAGGAAAAAAAATCCAGGGGTTTGGTTCCTCAGGTTTTAAATCTAGGACCCTTTGTGCCGGGGGTAAAAAGCATTACCCCTTTGGCTACAGTGTAGCTACTTTTACCTTGTAATAAACAACCCTTTTTTTGACTACAGAGAGGAAAAGGCCTGGTGATGTATCCTGCTGTGTCACAGATATGCAATTCAAACAAATCACACAAAAGCCTCCTTCTGGTACACAGAGCTGAAAGCTGGGTCAGGAGGGATGAGTTTAGATATGGCAAACCCCTTTAAGGTTAAACCTGTTTTAGACTCAAGAACGAAGCCCTTTTTTTAAAATTTTATAGTGTTTTTATCGGGGAAAAACTTTTTTTTATACTTTTTTCCTATCATTATTCAAGACTTCTTCTTGTGACACATTGTGCTTTGTGTTAACAATTAATTTTGGTAAATATAATCCTTGCTTATTTGTAAAAAAAATATCAAAATGTTGTGAACATTTTGAAAATATTGCCACTTTCAAAGCTTAAAAATTAGATAGTCATACCAAGTAAAATAGCAAATAATGAACATCTACCATAAGCCTGCTGTACGTTGGCATCATTTTTTAAGCATTCTTTTAAATTTTTTAGGACATTAGAGGGCTCTTAAATTTAGTAGCAAATTTTACCATTTTCAAGAAAATTTGCAACACAGATTTGTTAAGGGACCAGTCCAGTTCTAATGTGGCTTTGAGGAGGCCTGTATGTTAGATACCCCCAAAAATGACTCCATCTAAGCAACTGCACACCTTAAAGTATTCTTAACAGCATTTAGAAAGTTTATTAACCTATTACATGTTTAACAGAAATTAAAGCAAAGAAGAGGTGAAATTTCCAAATGTAACTTTTTTTGCAAATTTAACATGTTTATCCATTATTTACTGGAACATAGTAAATGATAACATGGAAACACAATTCCATATTGATTCCACCCAATTCTACTGTTTTTCGAGATATCCCATGTGTGGCCCTAGTGCGCTACTTGGCTCAAGCACAAACCTCAGAGTAGGAGGAGCACCAACGAGATTTAAATACGCTGTATTTAAGGTGCCATTACATGTTTGCAGACACCCTAAGGTGTTAAAAAGACCTAACCCCATATTGGGAACTACACCCCTTAAGGAATATATCCAGGGATGCAGTGAGTATATCGACCCCACCAGTTTCACAAAAGTTTTTTTTAGCGTTAAGCTGTGAAAATGAAAAAAATATATTTTTTTCCAACAATCAACAATTATTGGTACCATTTTGGGGTTCATATGACGCATTGATCTCTTTTTGTCAAGGTTTTTGGGAGGTTGGATGAACAAAATACAGCAATCCTGATAGTTTTTTTTAATATTATACAGCGGTCACCATGCGGTATAAACGATATGTTAACTTTACTCAGCAGCTCGATACGATTACAGTGATACCCAATTTATATAATTTTTTTTATGTTTTACTGCTTTTATACAATGAAAACACTTTTATTTAAAAAAGAAAGCAAATTTTGCTCTCTGAGAGCCATAACTTTATTTATATGTATATGGAGCTGTGTAGGGGCTTGTTTTTTGCAGGATGAGTTGACGTTTTCATTGGTACCACTTTAGGGAAAAAGTGACTTTTTAATTGCATTTTAATCTGTTTTTGGGAGGCAGGATAAAGAAATACATCAATCATGGTAGTGTTTTTTTTTACAGCGCACACTGTGCAGTATACGTTACATGTTAGGTACGTTACATGTGATACAGTTACTGAAATACCCAATTTATATATTTTTTTTATGTTGTATGTTGTTATTTCTCTGCCATAACTTTTTAATCTTTCCATAAATAGAGCTATGCAAGCTTTTTTTTGTGGGATAAACTGACGTTTTCATTGGTATCACCTTGCCGTTTATATGACTTTTTGATTGCTTTTTATTCCATTTTATGTGCAGCACAATGAACAAATATTGCAATTCTGAAATCTTTTATTTGTTTTTTTTATAGTGTTCATCATATGGGTTTAAATATCATGACAGATTTATAGGTTTGATGGTTATGCACTTTTCTGTTTTTTTGTTAAGTATTTGTAATGGTAAAGCGCAGTGTCTTACTGCTTTTTTTTGTTGTTCGTTTTTTTTTTTTTTTTACACATTTGCTTTTTATATCTTTAATTTTAACATTTTTTACTTGTCCCACTAAGGGAATAAAGGCTGAGTTTTCACATGTACCTGTGCGCGACGCAATATGCCTGCTGTTAAAAGTCTGAAAGTACTCAGTATTTCAGTATTCAGGGAATATTCAGATTTAACATAGCACTCAATGGGTCTTATGATTTTTATCCTGCTCCAAATGGCCCCGGCCTAGGACAACTCTTTATTTATGCTCCTTCCTTTCTGTGCCATCCAACATGAACAACACCTACACAGGAAGTCACCAGCATAAATGGTCCATGAGAAAACAACCAATATAGCAGGGGCGTAACTAGAATTCGTAGGGCTCCATACCAAAATGAGATGGGGTTCCACAACCTAATAAAAACACAGAAAAAATGCTACATTAATTACTCAAAAAACACAGAGGCCATACTCACAGCTCAAAGGCTGGACTGAAACTGAACCCAGTAAAGAGGCAACACTGGCCCCTATGCTACTTGGGAAAGATAAACAGGTGCAGCTGATTGCTGAGCAGTAGCTCACACACATCACCACTAGGGGAACAATTAGATTGCACATTAAATTGATACCTGTTCACACCAGTATGCAGAAAATAAACAGTATAATAAATGAGGAGATTGCACAAATGCAAAAATACCGATAAGACAACTACTCACACACCTTCAATATATGAGGGGGGTGGTTGCTGGTATTATGATTGCATATAGATAAGGCGAACAGATACCAATTTAATGTACAGTCTAATTGTTCCCCTAGTGGTGAGGTATGTGAGCTACTGCTCAACAATCAGCTGCATCTGTTTATCTTTCCCACCATCTAATAACAATAAGCAGCATAAGTAGAAATAAGTAAAGTTATAAATAACACCGCTATATATCAGGGAACCCACATATCAATGCTGGAGAGTAGAAAGCCACTATTTGTTCCCTACAAAAAGCTTGCACCTAATTGGGCACCCTCAATCTCTGGGCCCCATAGCAGTCTCTTTGGCTATTATGGCTTTAGTTACGTCCATTTAATATAGGCTTTACCCATAGAAATTGAGCTAAACTATCCTTTTGTAACCCCTTAGGGTCTGTTAATGTAACAAGTACTTCAAGTCAGAATCCAAACATTGTCCATACAACCGCATTTCTTTCAATAGTTTTTTTTAGCGTAAAAAAAAAACTTAGAACATGTTCACTCTTCCATTGGATTCCAAACATTTAAAGCATTTCTATGTCAGATCCGCATCTAAAACCAATAGAGTTGAATGGGACTTGTTTTCTAATGTGGAATTCGACATAAAAGAAACCTAAAATCTTCATAAAATACCCGTCCTACATAGTAGAATCTAACGCGTAAATGTTACTCGTGATGTGGACGTACCCTTAGTTGCTATAACACCTCACACTTTGGGTTGACAACTATATCTCTGCATCTCCCAATCGAGATCTGTTCACTTCACAACTGATAAGATCAGACTGAACTTTAGGGATAAAGAATGGTGGATTATACTGTATAAATACTTACCTTGGGCATCAAAAGACCTCGTCCTAAGCACCACCTATTACCCCAAGGGTGTGAGACAGGGGTAGAACATAGATGACAGGAATTGCTTGAAAGTGGAAAGTAGAATAGCACGGACATCCCACAGAGCTCCAAGGGGATCCAATGAATTTGAAGGTGTCATCAGAGTTCTTTATACCATTGACTTTGTTCAAGGTCCTACAATGAACCCAAGTTA
Organism: Phyllomedusa bahiana; assembly: GCA_025379985.1. Lineage (NCBI taxonomy): Eukaryota > Metazoa > Chordata > Amphibia > Anura > Hylidae > Phyllomedusa > Phyllomedusa bahiana. The sequence continues at coordinate 5,671 of JAODAL010063219.1, forward strand.
GATGTTGAGAGAAGACATAAAGTGAAAGCTCCACAGCATAGCAACCAATCACAGCATAGCAACCAATCACAGCATAGCAACCAATCACAGCATAGCAACCAATCGCAGCACTGCATAGCAACCAGTCACAGTGCAGCATGGCAACCAATCACAGCATAGCATAGCACCCAATCACAGCATAGCAACCAAAGCATAGCAACCAATCAAAGCATAGCAACCAATCACAGCATAGCAACCAATCACAGCATACTAACCAATCTGTGCAGCATAGAAACCAATTACAGTGCAAAATAGCAACCAATCAAAGCATAGCAACAAATCACAGCACATCTTAGCAACCAATCACAGCATATCAATCACAGCATATCAATCACAGTGCAGCATATAAATCAATCAGAGTGCAACATAGGCACCAATCACAGCATAGCAACCAATCACAGCATATCAATCACAGGGCAGCATATAAATCAATCACAGTGCAACATAGCAGACAATCACGGCATAGCAACCAATCACAACATAGCAACCAACCACAGCACAGCATAGCAACCAATCACAACATAGCAACTAACCACAGCACAGCATAGCAACCAATCACAACATATGAACCAACCACAGCACAACATAGCAACCAATCTCAATGCAGCATAGCAACCAATCACAGCGGAGCACAGTGACAAATCACAGCACAGCACCGCAACTAATCTTAACACAACTCTGATTTTAAGGAGCCAAATGTAAAGTGCACTTTCATAGTGTGACATAATATGCTAACATTTAGGCAAGAAAAATCGTTTTGGGTGTAGGAATATGTAGGAACGGGGTCTGTGATGAAGTGAAACCTTCAGTATAAATTTGGTAAATGTGATCTGTGTAGTAACTGCTTTTGGCTTTGGGTGAAGCAGTTGAAACCATTGGGGGTTTATGTCCTGAGAAACGTCCGGGCCCCCGAAGGCCTCAGAAGAAACCGTGACCAGGATCCGAACTGCGTATGAGTGCAGTCCTAGATAGCGCCCAGGCTGATTATTATGGAGCTACTGGGACCACACGCCAGGGTATGGAACTACAGGGGCCACAGACCACAGTGTGGGCCTTCAGGGGTCACACACCACAATATGAAGCTACAGGGGGGGCCAGAACAGGGTGGAACTAAAGGGGCCACAGCACAGATGGCAGAGATACAGGCCCAGACTGATTAGATGGAGATACAGGGGCCACAGACCACAGGATGGAACTAAAGGGGCCACAGACCACAGGATGGAGATACAGGGGCCACAGACCATAGGATGGAGATACAGGGGCCACAGACCATAGTGTGTGCCTTCAGGGGTCACACACCACAATATGAAGCTACAGGGGCCACAGACCACAGGATTGAACTAAAGAGGCCACAGACCACAGGATGGAACTAAAGGGGCCACAGACCACAGTGTGAGCCTTCAGGGGTCACACACCACAATATGAAGCTACAGGGGCCACAGACCACAGGATGGAACTAAAGGGGCCACAGACCACAGGATGGAGATACAGGGGCCACAGACAGATAGAGAGATAGATATGAGATAGATAAATAGGAGATAGATAGATAGATAGATAGATAGATAGATAGATAGATATGAGATATATAGATATGAGATAGATAGCTATGAAATAGATAGATATGAAATAGATAGATAGATAGATAGATAGATAGATAGATATGAGATAGATAGCTATGAAATAGATAGATATGAAATAGATAGATAGATAGATAGATAGATAGATAGATAGATAGATAGATAGATAGATAGATGGATAGATAGATATGAGATAGATAGATAGATAGATATGGGATAGCTAGATATGAGATAGATAGATAGATATATAGATAGATAGATAGATAGATAGATAGATAGATATGAGAGAGATAGATATGAGATAGACAGATAGACAGCTAGATAGATAGGAGATAGATAGATAGATAGATAGATAGATACATAGGAGACAGATAGATAGATAAATAGATAGATAGATAGATAGATATGAGATAGATAGATACATAGGATGATATGAGATAGATAGATATATATGAGATAGATTAGATATGGAGATAGATAGATGATAGATAGTAGATAGATAGATAGATAGATAGGATAGATATGAGATAGATAGAATGATAGATAGATAGGAGATAAATAGATAGATAGATAGATAGATAGATAGATAGATAGATAGATAGATAGGAGATAGATAGATAGATAGATAGATAGATAGATAGATAGATAGATAGATAGGAGATAGATATGAGATAGATATATAGATAGATAGATATGAGAGAGATAGATAGATAGATAAATAAATAAATAGATAGAGCATCTTCTTATGGTAATAAATGTGTGTTAGGTTCTCTCAGATATAAATACCAAGGCTAGAATTCTGTACTAACCTTTTAGAATCAGTCAGTTCAGCAAACATGCATAAATAAGAAATGTTATTTTGTGATATTATTTTGTAAGAATAATTATATTTAGATATAAGGGGGACCTTAACGTGAACCATAAGCTCATCATCCATGGTCAGTATGGAGATGAAGAAATAGCGGCTGCTCCAGTTTCTTACCTACTTTTCATAATGTAGCTACAGTGGGGCGGACAATTTGTCTAAAGAACGAGACCAGGAGATTTAGAACCAATTTTAATTTATTTATGGAATTACCTGTAAATCCACCTATCCGGTTTGTGCATGTCATCTTGCTGAAAGCCTCCTCTTGTCCACAGATTATAATCAGATTGTTCAGATCTTCCTAAATCTGTGGCTGTGTACTGTTATAATTTCATTTAACTCTTTCCATGAATTTGGTCACATACCTGTACATAGGCATGAGATAATTTGGTCTTCACTTCCTTTAGTCTTCAGATGTAGGAGATGTAAGTTTGCCAGAGGTAGAAGGTATAGGTGGTCGGATGTAGAACAGTTGCATTGCAGTAGATAGGAATTGAGGAGACACACATATACTATAACCTGTTCTCAGCCTTGGATGTTGAAGATGCAGTATATTTGAATGGTATCTCAGAACATCTGGAAGACTCTCCAAAGAGTTGTTTATTCTCCTGGTCACCACATATATCTCCAGGCAGCCCGCTGGCTGCCTACTTTTGTATTGTAGGGTGCTAGGATTTTACATCAGTTGAAACAGCCCAGATGTTTGGTCACATGCACAGATAATGGTGCTGCCGATGTAGACTATAGTCTTGTAGTGGCCGGACTCTCCCACAGCCTACTCACTATCCGAAATTTTACTGACACATTAGTCTTTCGAATGTATGCTGGGATACAGAGTATTCTTACAAGAACATAGGAGTGGAAAGTGTTGTGGAGGATGTGGTATCACCCTCCTTTTCTGGACCCTGCATAGGATACCCAATATTTAGAAAAGATGGCTAACACCACAGCTTCCATAAAAGTCACTCCTCTTTACTTGCCAATCGTTTTTTTCCCAATTCTAAGGAATTTTAGGAATACCCTTGATCCTATTAATTTTTACTTTTTCTTTCTTAAACCATACTATGTTTCCCTTAATAAGGACTCATGATTCTACCCGATCTCACATCCCTCCTCTGGTCTCTTTTCCCTTTCTCTCTTTAGTTTCGTTATCTCCACTCACTTTCTCTTATAGTCCTTTTTCCCCTGTTTTTTTCCCTTCTTCCCCTTTCTTCCCTTTCTCTCTGTACATCTCTAGGTGATCTAACATGCATGTGCCGCCGGAACAAGGCGTTCCAGCGGTTATATGACTTACTCTATGACTACTTCCGGCCAAGCGACGCCCCGCAATGGTGACTTCCATTTTTCCGGAGCGTCTTCATTAGCGGGCCATGTGTTTGGCTGCACACACTCTCCACAGCTCTGCTCCTCACCACTCACTGGATTTGTAAATATTATTTCACTGCCACCTTTCTGAGGTCTTCATTCTATAGAATATACATGTCCCGATCTGAGGTCTTCATTCTATAGAATATACATGTACCGATCTGAGGTCTTTTGTTTGTCATCATTAGCATGTTCTGTATCACTCTGAACTCTGGTCTGAAGTTTTGTCTATCTCTATTTATATGTACTGTGGCAGAGCGACCGCAGGCAGTCGCATGTTCCTGCCACTAGGTGGAATACAGCAGTATACCTGCTGCAGACATGCCACCAAAAACCTGGTTTTGGTGGGGGAAGGCAACTATTTGGCGCCAGTAACAATAGGAGGTAGCTAGCATGGCTGCAATGCAGCTAGTGATGGGTTGCCTTTCCCGGGACGGCAATAGCGTTGGGTGGGATGCCATCCCCACATTCCAGGCCAGGTTTTGGGCCAGTTCCTGGATGGCTATAAAAGCCCTTAGCCGCAGGTGTCAGGGGGGCGTGGTCTGCTACCTGAGAGTGGAGCAGTGGAGGAGCTGGAGAGAGGCTCTGGCCCCCCCAGAGGCTTGAGAGAAGCTGGGAACCAGTGGAACTGGTAATTGTATTTATGTGGCTGAACGGTAGGTTCAAACCACAGATAGAGAGGGTCTCTATTTCATGTTTAGGTAGCGGATAGACGGCCGAGGTTTTGTTTTGTTTGTTTACTTTGCTGTATGTTTTGAGCCTGAATAAAGCTGGCTGCGGCCAGTATAAAACTGACGCCTGGTGTCGGAGTGCCAGCCTGTTTACAAAAAACGGCGATCCCAGAGCTGAATGACCCCCGGGCCGGGCCAAGACAGTGGCCAAAGGCATTTGAGTTGTCCCAGTACATATACCCTCGATTCTCTTTTCTATTTCTCTTACATCCCTATATAATACCACAGACACCCTACATATTACCCTCTCCACAGCACCCTTACCCTAGACCTTAGTTCTTCTATAGGCTATTTAGTAGCACTTTGGTTTTAGGAAGGACAGTTTCAGCCTGACCAAAATTTTGGCAGTGGTCACCGGAATATCATACAACTAATCACCAGCCTTTTCCCAACCGGAAAAAAGAAGTGTATCCAACCAATGAAGAAGAGCTGAATTAGTGAACCAACTTCCTGCAGTCCAGACCAATCCCCAAAAGAAAATATTTGGGGTGCTATGAAATTAAAAATCCAGCAACGAAGCCCCAGAACTGTTGAGCAGTGAGAATCCTACATCAGGCAAGAATAGGACAACATTTATCCTAAAACTTGGTCTTCTGTGATGTCTACAGTGTTGTAAAAAGGAGAGAAGATGCTGCTCAATAGTAGACATGGCCTACACCCAACTTTTGTGAGATGTTTTTACACCATCAATGATTGAAATAATTCTCTTTTACCCCTTTTACCGCCGCAGCCAGCATTGACCTCTATCACAGAGCCCCATTTTTCAAATCTAACAGGTATCACTTTGAATAACATTTTGACCTATCCATGTGAATTTTTTCGCATGACACATTGTGCTTTAAGTTTGTAATTCTTTTTGGTCCATAAAATCCTTGATTATTTGGAAAAATATCAAACTATCAAAATTTTGAAAAAAGTGCCATTTTCAAACTTCAAATATTTCTGCATGTAAGACAGAAAGTTATAGCACATAAAATAGTTTATAACCAGCATTTACCTTATCTCTACATTATATTAGCATCATTTTTTAAATGACTTTTTTTTTTTTACGACATTAGGAGGTTAGTAGCAACTTTTCCTATTTTCATAAAAGCAACACAGATTTTTTTAGGGTCCAGTCCAGTTCTAATGTGGCTTTGAGGAGACTGTTAGACACCCTATTATTGAATCCATCTGAGACACTGCACCTCTTAAAGTATTCAAAACTACATTTAGGAAGTTTATTAACCCATTAGGTATTTCACAGAAATTAAAGCAAAGTGCAGGTGAAATGTAAAAAATTCACTTTTTTTTTGCAGTTTTTAAATTTTTTAAATCATTTTTCACTGAAACAGTAATGGACCGGGAAAATGAAACTCAACAGGGTTTTCCCCAGATTCTGCCTTGTTTAGCGACATCCATTTTTGGCCCTCGTGGCTATGTGGCTAACCTAACTCCAGAATGGGAGGAGACCTACTGGACTTGGGGTCTCATTTTCAATCATTTTTTTGGGGGACATTCGGTTTTAGACCCCCTAAGGTGGTAAAATTAATAAACACCTTGGGAAAAGCCCCCATAAAAAAAACTATACCCCTAAAGAAATATATCCAGGGATTCAGTGAGTATATCGACCCCACAGGTATTTTACAAAAAATTTTTAGCATTAAGCTTTGAAAATGAAAAAAAAAAATTTTTCCAACAATTTGCAATTTTAGCTGAAAATGTTTAATTTTCTAAAGGGAAATCCGGGAAAAAAAAAAACCCAAAAAATGTTTTTGGTAATTTTTTTTCCAGTTCGGTAAAACCCCAAATTTGGGGTAAAAATTGCTTTTGGGGCGCATGGGGTGCACAAGGGGGGGGAGCGCTATTTGGTTCTGGAACCTAGATTTTGGTGGGGATGTCCTTTTGCAAAGCCCAACAAAGTCCCCCAACTGAAACCTTCCAGAAGTCGCCCCATTTTGAAGTCAACACCCCTCATGTATCTCATCTAGGGGTCTAAAGTGCATATTGGGCGCACAGGCTTTTTAACATTGGAACTGGAATTGTTTTTTGCTTATTTTTTTGTTTCCCCCGTGGGGTTAAATGACTGGATAACTTTACTTCGGTCGTACAATTAAATTACAAAATTTATTTATTTTTTTTTAATGTTTTTTTACATTTAAACAATAGAAATGCATCTGTAAAAAACTGTGTTTTTATGTTGTCATAGTTGACCGAAAAATTTTTTTTATTTTTTGTATACGGATTATAAGGAATTGTTTTTTGGGCGGGTTTTTTTTGCTGCTTTTTACTTAATTTTGGGTTTATTAATGATTGTGCGTTTTAAAGATTTTGGGGGAAAAAAATAAAAAATCCGAATTAATTTTTTTTTTCTATTTTTTTCAAAGGGATCTTTAGAAAATTCATTTTAATTATAGAGGTTTAATAAATTACAAGAAGTAGTTTTTTTTTTAGGGAGCATATTTTTGTTTAACTTGTAACAGGGGGGTTTTTTAAATTTTGTCATAGGGGCAAAAATTTTTAATTTTTATTTTTGAAAAAAGGGGTGTATTTTAATTTAATTTTTGCAAAGGGGGAAATATTAATTTAAATATTTTGAAAAAGGAAAATTAAAAAAGTTTTTTTTCTTTTAAAAAAAATTATATTTTTATATTTTTAAAAAAGGGGTATATTATAGTAAATTTAAATTTTTAAATGGGGTTATTTTTATAATTATATTTGTCAAAGGGGATTTTTTTAAATTTTTTTTGGGGGAGTTTTTAAATTATAAACCTTTTGGATTATTAAAAAAAAAACATTTTTTTCCCCTCCCCAATTGGGGAAATTGAAGTCCGGGGGTAAAAAAATTTTTTAAAAAACTTTATTCAAAAAAAAAAAATTATAAAAATTTTTTTTGGGGGGGAAAAATTTATTTTTTAAACCACACCGGTTCGAAAAATTCTTTTTTCCCAAGGCCGGGTTTGTTAGACGGATGAATATGTTTTAAAAAAAGGGGAACAGGCATAAGTAACCCTTTTTTATAGTTTAAAAAAAATACCTAAAAAGGAAATTTTTATTAAAAAAGGAAAAAATATAAATAAAAATTTAAACAAAAAAAAATAATATTCTTAAAAAAAGTATATAAGTTAAAATTTTTTTTTTTTAAAATTAATATATTTTATTTAAAAAAAAATTTTTTATTATTATATTTTTTAATATTTAAAATATTATAATAAATTTTTTTTTAATTAAAAGAAAAATATTTTTTTTTTCCCTAAATTTTTTTTTTTTCCTTTTTTCATTTTAAATTTGATATTTTTTTGGCCCCTAGATTAAAATTTGTATAGGGGTTATTTTTATTTTAAAAAAAAAATTTTTTTTAAAAATTTTCGTATTGAGCAATAATTATTGGAATCTTAATTAAAAGTAAAAAGTAATTTTTGATTTTTGGAGTAAATTATTCTAACATGGCAAAATATTTTATTTTTCCCGTACAAAAAACCCAAAAAAAAATTTTTTTTATCTTTTTGAACCCCCAAAAAAAATTTTTAATTTACAGAGGGGAATTTTGTGATTAAAAAAAAAGCCGCCTTAAAAATTAAAATTCTAGGAAAGGGGATAAAATTTTTAAAAAAAAAATAACAAAAAGGGGGGAAAAAATAAATAACTAAAAAAATTTTTTTTTTAATTAAAGAATAAAGAAAATTTTTGGGAAAATACATTAAAAAATTTTAACATTTAAAAAGGGGAAAAAGGGGGGGAACTTTACCTTTGTTTTTTTTTCTGGAAAGAAATTTTAAAAAACCCGGTTTTGTTTCCTAGGGGCCCCTTTTTGGGTTTTTATTTCTCCTGTTTGGGAATTTTAAAAAGGATACTTTTTTTAAAAGGGAAAAAATTTTTTCGGGGGGTTGGGGCCCTTTTTTGGGGGGAGCGTTATTTTAAAAACGAAACTTTTTATTGGAAAAAAGTTTTCTCCCCCAAAAAAGTAAAGGGGAATTTTTTTTTTATTTTAAAATTTCCCCCCAATTTTTTTTGGGTTTTTACTGGGACCCCTCAAGTCAGGAAAAAGATTCCCTTTTCTTGAAAATTTTTTTTCAAGGCCCGAAAAGGATTTAAAACCCCGGGGGGGGTAAAATTTTCCTTTTACAGATTTGGGGTTTAAAAGGTTACAGCGATTTTGAGGAAATTTTAAAAAAAAATTTTTTTTCGGGAGCCTTTTTTTTTCCCGGAAATTTTGAACATTTTCCAAAAATTTAAAATTTTTTTAAATTTTCGTTAATATAATTAAAAAACAGTATAAGTTTATTTTTGTAATAGGCAATAAAAAATAAATTTAAAAAAAGAAAAAAATGAAAAATTTAAAAAACAAAAAAAATATTTCTTGCATTGGAAGGGGATTATAATTGTTATTTGCAATTTTAAAAGTAAAATTTTTTCTTTTATTTTTTTTTTTTTATAATTGTATTTTTATTTTTTTATTTTGTAGTTTATAAATTATATCTTTTTAAAGAGTTTTTTTTAATTTTAAAAGGGTTTTTTAGGTTTCCTGTTTTTTTAAAAGAGTTTATACCTTTTAAAAAACTAACCCCCAATAAGGACCCCTTTTCCCCAAACCTGGGAGGTTGGGGAAGGAAACAACAAAAAATAAAATTTTTCCCCCCAAAAAAAAAAAACCCCTTTTTTTTTTTTAATTTTAAATTATTTTTATTATTTTAAATTTTTTTCGGGAAACTTAACCCCAGGGGGCGTTTTAAGTAGTTATATTCTTGTACATAGGGGAGTTTTATAGTAGTTATTTTTTAATAGGGGAAGTATTATAGTATTATGCCCTGTATTAGGGGCAGTATTATAGTAGTTATATCTTGTAATAGGGGGCATTTATAGTGTTTTATTCTTGTCTTTGGGGCATATTATAGTGGGTTTTTTTCTGGGAAATTTTTGGACAGTATTATATAGTTTATTCTTGTAATGGGGCGTATTTAAAAGGGTTATATTTTTGAAAATTGGGCAGTATTATAGTAGTTATATTCTTGTACATGGGGGCGTATTTAAAAATTTTATATTTTGTACATAGGAGAAATTTTTGTATTATATCTTTAATAGGGCGTATTATATAGTTATTTTTTTGTCAAGGAGGGGGGGGTATTATATTTGTTATATTTTGGGGGTAAATTTTAGAGGGAGTATTATATTTTTATTTTCTTGTAATGGGAGGTTTTTATTAAGTTATTTTGTAAAAGGGGCATTTTTAGTAGTTTATTCTTTACTAGGAGGGCAGATTATAGTAGATATATTCTTGTTTATAGGAAGCAGTATTATAGTTATATTGTTGTTTATAGGTACCAGGATAATATTTCTAAACACATCTAAAACTTATTATTTTCATGTATGTGTTGAAGGTCTTTGCATATTACTATTACTTGCAGATTGCTTTGAAATGAAATTACGATTTTTTTTAAAATTTTAAAGTGGATGTCTTTCCTCTTACACAATATTTTTCCCTATTTTCCCTATTACAAGTAAATGACAACTTCCGAGATCTGGAGATTACCCATCTGAAATAAATGTCACTTTACAGCTGATTGAGTGGTGCTGACAGCCTTCATCTCATAGAGACTTGGAATTTTCCTACAACTTTACAAATGCAGAGAATACTGTGACCCAGACTGGAGCAGGGAGCGATTTTCATCAGTGTCCATCAGTGAATGTAAAATTCAGTTTACTATACTTCTAACTTGATCACGAAACCCTGTGTAAAACCTGTAAAAAATGAAATATTATCTGGAAGTGATTTTATCATGAAATAACCTGAGCTGGGAATCCTTGACACTAGTTCAATTTTATCACATAAAAAACCTAAGATTGTCTTATTTCTTCACCGGGGACAATCGAATCTTAAAAGTTTCTACTCTCCAATGATGCTTGAAGTGGGAATCACTCTGAATCCCCACAAATCTCAATCTGGAAAGCTGATTCTAGTATATATAGTGTTACAAAAAAAAAAAATCAGTTTTTTCATCAGTATACAGGGTCAGACTAGGGTTCCTCAATCCAACTTCAGGAGGTGATGGTGATGGTCCATCATCTGTTTGTGCATAACATGTGTGTGCCCATTGATTTTAATCATTTTACTGAGTTTTTGGCTTGGTACTGTGGCAAAAGGACAGCAGAATTTACAAGGTAAGCATATGATCAGTTTACATTTTTTGTCTTTTTTTCCGGAAAAATATCTTCTAACCCTTCTGTAGCCAAGAAATAAAATCTATATATTAAGTTTTGCAAGAAAAAGTAAGTGAAAGATTTGTAAATACCTGGATTTCTGCATTAAAGGGATTGTCTCACTACATTGATTCATCTCACCTCAGTCCTGTTTTCTTGGTTTCATGTTGAATTCAGGGGTGTGTTTACTGGCTTCTACTAGGCTGCAGTAGAAGCCAGGTCTGTAGATATAGCAACCAGTGCTGGCAGCCTATTACGAGAGATTGAACAGGTCTGTAGCTATAGCAACCAGCGCTTGCAGCCTTTCAGGAGAGATTGAACAAGTCTGTAGCTATAGCAACCTGAGGAGCTGATGCAGCCCATACACGAGGGGATATCTAGGAATAGGTAGGACACTGGTAATGGACATATATTGCAAAGTGAATTGTTTTTTCAAGATCTTTAGTGAGACAACCCCTTTAATCACTAATAAAATGTGGTGTAACGGTTATTTAAGTCACAATTGTAGGCAATCACAATCTAACTTAAAGGATGTTCTCACCATGCTGTTTCAAAGTCTCCCAATTTCTGTGGGTGGTTCTACAGCTTCAGGCTCCCACTTCCTGTTCAGGCTGTGGGAAGTTCTACAGCTGAAGGTTCCCACTTCCTGTTCAGGCTGTGGGAAGTACTACAGGTTCAGGCTCTCAGTTCCTGTTTAAGCTGTGGTTGGTTACATAGTTAATTAGTTTGTAAGGCTGAAAAAAGACAAGACGTCCATCCAGGTCAGGCTGTTGTGCTAACGTGTTGATCCAGAGGAAGGCAAAAGAACCCACTGAGCAGGAGCCGATTGTCTTCATTTTAGGGAAAAAATTCCTTCCCGACTCCAATCTGGCAATTGGAATAATCCCTGGTTCAGCGACCCCTCTCCAGAATCCTGGTTACTATAAGTTTTTATATTATTACGCTCCAGAATCCAAACCCTTTTTGAACTCTGTTAGTGAATTCACCATGACAAATCCCTCTGGCAGAGAATTCCATAGTCTCACTGCTCTTACAGTAAAGAATCCCTTTCTATGTTTATGTAGAAACTTTCTTTCCTCTAACATGAGGACGCCCCCTTTTCTAATCAGCCCTGGGGGAAAAAAAAAATTTGGGAGAGATCTCTATATTGACCTTTAATATTTTAAAACATATTTTTTTGTGCTTCCGAAGCCGTCTTTTCTCAAAACTAAATAACCCAAACCTTGTAAACTTTCTGGGTTTCCATTTTCCACCAGCCCTTTTTATTTTTTTGTTGCCCCGCCTTTAAACCTGTTGAAGCTCACAATGTCTTTCCGTGACTGGTGCCCAAATGTACAAAATTTTCCATGTGGGGTTTTTACCGTGACTTGTATAATGGGAGAAATTTCTCATCAGTGCCTTATGCCCTTTTTAAAAAACCCCATGATCCATTTGCCTTGGCAGCTGCTGCCCGGGCTGCTACAATTTAAATTTTGTCCCCAGGTTCCCCAAATCCTTCTCCCTGTCACTTTTACCAGCCTTTTTCCATTTAACGTATCATGTAATGGATTTTTCCTCCCCATGTGCATAACCTTGCATTTATCTGTGTTGAACCTCATCTGCCATTTCTCTGCCCAGGCCTCCAACTTATTCATATCTCTTTGTAATAATACATTATCCTCTATTGTGTTGATTACTTTACAGAGCTTAGTATAATCTTCAAAGAAAGATATTCTACTGTGCAATCCATGTGTATGATCATTAATGATCTACAGCTTTAGACTCCCACTTCCTGTTCAGGCTGTGGGCAGTTTTAAAGCTTTAAACTGCCATTTCGTGTTCAGGCTGTGGCTGGTTCTACATCTCCTCTCTCAGGCCCTTCCTTTTGTTCAGGCTGTGGGTGGTTCTATAGCTTTAGGCTCCCTCTTCCTGTTCAGGCTGGCGGAGGTTCTACAGTGGTGACTGACATTTCTCTTCTGCCATACCTAGTTGAGCCTGTTACAGGGACATTAGTGGTGGAGTTTTCAAACCAGCAATGGAGTTTAGAGACTGCTCCCTTACATTCTCCTGCAAAATTTTTTTTTCTTAAATTCAAAGGGGTAGTCTCACAAAGCTGTTTCACAGAGTCACAGCCAGCTTCAGAAGCACACCTCCTGGTCAGGCTGTGGGTGGTTCTACAGCAGTTGTTAGCATATCAGCTCTGCTTGCAAAAAAAAAAAAGGGCCCTCCCAAAATTTGGGGAAAAAAATTTGGCCCCCATTTTTTTAAAGGGGATGGGAAAAAAAGGAATTGGGTGAAAAAGGGGGGGTTTGGGTTGGGGAAAAAGGTGGTCGGTAACAAAGAGAAACGTGGGTGGAAAATTTTTACATCCCCCCCATGTGGAAAAAATTTTTAAAGTGATAATTTACCCTTTATAATTTTTTTTAAAATCCACATCACATTTGAATTTTTCCAAAAATTTCTGCTGCATTCACCCGAAGCTTGGATTTACTTGCCGCAGTTTTTTTTTTCCAAAAATGTAGTGGGATGATATTGATTTTCAGGTGCAGAAATTTGGCACATGTGTATACACCTTTAGGACTACCATACCATATATCAGATCTATATTCTTTTGTATGAAGGAAATGGTGAAAGTACATTCAAATGGTTTTATTCACAATTCTGTGCTTTAAAACATGTAGTTTTTTTCTTTTTAATAAACGGTAGGATCCTTATTAGTCCCATTTCCAGCCCTTATAGGTCAAGACGTTGAAATGAAAACCACATGAAAATATTTTGCACTACAATAATATATTCTAAGCTGGAGAAGCTCTGGTAGGACTATATTGTTGTTTTGTAAGATATTCCATTGAAAATGGTCCATAGGAGACCAAAATATCTGGATTCTTGGAATTATGTCTTGTACTAGATGTTACCTGGAGCGTAATGTGACATTTTGATTAAGGATAATT